>OLKM01000064.1:120000-132500 GCA_900291075.1 Melanogrammus aeglefinus
TCACAAACACATACTGACACTTAACATACACACACACACACACACAACACACACACAGCCAGACACGCATGCAAATATAAACTCTGACACAAGCCCATACACACACACACAAACTCTGACACACACACAAACTCTGACACACACACACACACACACACACACACACACACACACACACACACACACACACACACACACACACACACACACACACACACACACACACACACACACACACACACACACACACACACACACACACACACACACACACAGCATATTGTTTGGCAACGGTCCTGAAAATGAGAGGTTTTCTGGTCAGTCTTTAACTACGGCCTACGTTCTTGATTGCTGCATGATTAGGTCTGAGCCAAAATTATAAATGTCAACAATAATTGCAAAGTTTCAAAGCAATTGCAGGAAAACATATTTTGTGGGATATTGATCTATGTTCTTTGGCGGTAACAAACCATCAACTATATATTTCATCAGTTTATGTTTTCTCTCAGTTTATTTAGAGATTGATTGAATGATGATGATGACTCAAATGAACTGACAACAGTGGGTGTCAGGAGAGCAGAACTTTCATCATTCCACCCAGCCGCCAGAGGCGGAGAGAGCCAAGCTAAAGTGATTTGTTAAAAATTGTCTTTGCTAATTATTTGTGAGTTGAAGATTTCTAGTTAAACCTAGGATTCTACCCAGTGTAGCGAGCAGCCCATATGGATGGATGCTGTACCATGCAGGTAGGCTGACAATTACATCTAAAACCTGATTCTTTCCATTAACGCAATATTTGCATCTAACAATGAAGCCATGGGCCTTATTTCATCCATTTAGTTTGTTGTTATTAAAACATGTTTAGCTTGTTTTTAATAATTGATTGATGTTTACCTTCGCTCATGTGTTTCCCCTAATATATAATAATATTCCCAAATATTTGCCCTATCAATCATAAAACATCATAGTATAAATAGCCTAAGGAAAATGCCCCTTTCTTCAAACGGCGTCCATTGGGGAACATGGAGGAGCCCCTGGAGGAACAGCCCTGGACATTCTGTGGTTTTATAGGACTCATCAAATTAATCTCCCCTCTCCTCCCGTCACCTCTCCTTCATCCCTCCCCATTCCCCAGGTCTGCTTGTCACACCTCTCTTCACCTCCACTCTCTCTTATCCTCCTCCTCCTCCTCCTCATCTCCTCCTGTCACCCCAAACCTCATCAGTACCCGTTTCTCAGTCTGCAAGTCTCTCCCCTCTCCTCTTCGCCTCCCCTCTATCTCCTCCTCCTACGTGCCATCAACTCACATGAATCCTTCTCCCTCCCCTCCCTCCCCTCCTCCCACTCTCCAACAGGAAGCCGGGATTGTTCCAGATTGCATCACCAGCCCCCCCTCCCCGAACTCTGTCCACAACAGTCTCTCCCCCTCCAGGATCGTATCCAGGCACCCAAGAGGACGCTTTTGAGGGAGCTTCTTAAATCCTGGCAGGGTAAGACCGCTTTAATCCTGGCAGGGTCAGAGCTCGTACCAGGGCAAGCGGCAACTCCTCTGCTCCATCAAGAGGAGTTGGGGTAGAATGAGGATTACTCTGAGAAGGTACGACTGAGGGCTTCCTCATCTCTTGTGCGTTGCATCCTTTGAGCAGTAAACACATTGAACTGACCTGCTGGTTTCTGACACAACGCTCAGAAGTTCCTGCTGCCCCTCTTCACCAGGATGAAGGTGGAAGCCGAGACACTGAAGCGCATATATGTGCTTCGTCAAGCTACGCTCGCCCCGTCCAGAACTTTTGAGCTCAGTGAGGGCAGTGTGCACACATGTGCTCCAGGTAACTCCTGACTACAGCTATCGTGCTTTGTATTTGTCTTTGTAAAGCTATGTTGACAAGCATTTCTAGGAGGAGGAGGAGGAGGAGGAGGAGGAGGAGGAGGAGGCGAGCAGCTGGTCATTGGACATCCGTCCTTCATTGACCACCGGCCCCAAGCTCTACTTCCAAGCCAGTGCACAGTGTGTGCTGACTTGTGTTGTGTTGAGTACATTAGTCTACGGTGGTCCATTGCTGGCTCTGGCTGTGATGCTAGCACCGCAATGCTAACAGTGGCTTGTTCCTCAGCCTTCCGAGCTGGAGGGCACCAGCGGGCTATGAACTTTAGTCTGCTGTCTACAGTGCTGCTATAGAATAGACTATACATACTCCCAGAGGCTGTATGCAACACTCTGCTGACAAACAGCATTTTTGTCTTCCTTCCTAGAGAGTGTGAGCCCTCCAGCTGAAGAGCCTCTACTATAATGGTGCACGGTGGAGGGAGGGATGCCGTAAGCATTCCTCCACTGCCGTCTCTGGCTTCCCTCGCGCGAGAGCAGGGGGCTGCAGCTGGACATATCGGGGTCAGTTCCACTATGTATGCCACAGAAGCCGATTTATTTTCCTTATCAATGCACCTCAACACATGACCATCATATTCATGTTTCATTTGATCCTTTATATCTATTAATCATGAGAAATTGATTTGATGGTACGTAAAGTTACAAAAAGGTCAACTCAACGCACCCTTCAGCAATGGAGTAGGGAAGAGCGTAGTACGGCAAGGGTGAGATTATAGTGGAAAATGCTACAGAACACGGACCATTTTAAGTGGTGATTAAAGAGAAAAGGTCATGAATGATTGGGCAGAGAAGATCTTTTATGAAATCAATCAGGTTTCCCTGCAGAAGAATAACAGGAACTGGACCACATATCATCTCCCTCATCTTGGAAAGAGATTAAACACCTTTCATATACAAGCATAAGTCACTCGACACCGGAAATTCACTGGATTGCTCACCCTCAATGACTTATCTTTGATGAAGACGACCAAGACAACACTATGCGACTAGAGCGGTTATAGTTTAACGTCCCCTGTTTGTGCCGTTGTATTCTACGTGTCTTATTTCACGAGTGGAACAGTTGAGGGAGACTGGGTCCCTCTGCGTCAGAACCAGGAGACACATGGAGCTGATGGTACCAGCCTACTCTGAATGTTCAGGACCAAAGCCCTGATATTGATTGAGAATGTTTGGATCTATTTGATCATTCTGATGTTGTGTATGTGTAGGGGCCAAGGGAATGCAAAGTGGACGCATTAAAAAGCCTAAGTGCCTTGATGTCCTTGAATAATTAATAGCATAGTATAGTGAAGCAAGCTCCTTTTTTGCAGACTCAGATGAGGTCCATCCTAGGGTTTGGTATAATAAAGTAGCAACTTGTGTAAATAATGTAAGTATAATTGCAGCAATGAACAGGCTACACGCCACCTAGGTGACCATTACTGCGCTCATCCAGACGCAGTATGGTGATTTTGGAAACCCATTTATTGTAGAGCTTGAAGTCAATGATACATTAAGATTAAGACAGTGATCCATGCTGCCATGTGGCAGATCTCCTTTAGTGTGTGTGGTGATGGCTGGTTTAATCTGTTGCACATTGCTTAGTCAATGCGCAATAGATGTGCAGCCGCACCGAGTGCTTGGGTCCAACTAGTCTGATTCCGCCCAGGTGAGGCTGCTTAAACAAGCCATCAACCACACACACTCCACATAATAATAGTGTGGTATTGTACTCAAAATCCAGTATAAGTATAATAGAGGGAGTGTACGTATGGTTTAAAGTGGCCAAGTCTCGAAGATCCTGATGACCATTGAAAGGAGAAATCTCACTGGTACTAAAAAACAAGATGGTTCATCTCAAATGTTTATCCTTCAATGAATCTCAAACAATCTGACTTTGTCATGTTCCCCAGCATCAATGGATCATCCTGAATTTCAGGAAGGAATTGTTCTTGTGTGTATATTATTGGTTTTTTTTGACACTCCCTATAACTCCCTGAACAGTGGCTCTACGAAAACAACATTAAACAAATGGGAAAACACATCACAATACACTATTTTCTACCATTTTCAGCACTTCAAGGTACAATATGTCTCCAAACACAGACACTCAATGTATCTACAAGGAATTATGCATGAGCCAACACTAATAAACCATTACACATACACAGTTGCTTGCCTCCACAAACAAACCTTTAAACACACACACACACACACACACACACACACACACACACACACACACACACACACACACACACACACACACACACACACACACACACACACACACACACACACACACACACAAACATTTCTCATTCCTCAACATACACATGAATAAAATCATGTCTCCTTCATCTTGGTTTCCCCTGGAAGCCCTTTGAAGGGCAGGGACGAAGCAGCAGGACGGAAGAGAGAGACTTCAGAAGCATGGGGGGGGGTTCAGGAAGCTCATCACACCAGGAACCAGAACCCCGGCCCGCCCACACCCCGCCTCCCTCCCCATGACCGATGAAGACGCACCAAGCCCCCCCGCCTACAGGTGCCCCCTCCTTTGGCCCAACGGGCAGTAGGAGCCCTAAGCCTCATCCAGTTTCATAAAAAGACGTTACCGTGGCAACGGCGTATCCCTGGCGCTACATGCTAGGCACAGCGTGCTGCGAGGGGAGGAAGAGGAGGGGCTTCTTACTGCAGAGGAAGTGCTGCGATCCCGGGCCAAAGTCTCGGTGGGCGTCCTGAAGCTGCTTCAGCCGCTCCTCTATCGACCCCTGGGAGTAGATACACACACACGCACACACACACACACACACACACAAATTCACACAAACATTACACACACAAACACACACAAACAATTATGTACACACACACAAAATATGCACAGGAATAAACCAAAGGGATTCACACAGCTCATATTTCTTTGCAGACACTTAGTTGCATCAACACACACACACACACACACACACACACACACACACACACACACACACACACACACACACACACACACACACACACACACACACACACACACACACACACACACACAGCGACACAGCACCTGTTTCTGCTCAAAGAATGGAAGATTTCCCTCCACGTTGCATGAAAGGCCTCTATAAGGCCTTATTTAAACACTCCATGTAATTCTTATGATGTTAAACCTGTAAGCGTCTTGAAACACACCGCAGGATCAGCGATGAAAGAGGATCGGGGACGCCAGGGGGTTCTCCACCGTATGTGTATCAATAAAAATGGAAATCAACTCTCCAAAAGGAATTTTGCAGTTTTGTTGAGTTTTTCTGGCTTTTCTCATCAATTGCGGTGCTCACCGATGTGTTTTTTGGCAGCCCCTAATCCAGCTGTGTTTGCAAGGCATTGGACAGTGGACACGCCACTAAATCATTGTCAAGAAGACACGGAAGAGCCTTCTCTCGAACAAACCACTTTCAAGTGTCGCGTAAAGAAAGTTCAGAAACAGAACCGCAAAGAGCTTGACAGACAAGTCAAGGGCGGATAACAGTTTGATTTGGAAAGAAGAAAGAAAGAAGAGTGCATTAAAAAAAAAAAAAATGTGGTGACTATGGCTGCGGAACTTAAGTAAGTAAATAGGGAACACCTGCTCAGGGTGCATACAACATTGCATTCCTAGTCCAAAAATACACAAAAACACAAACAATGCAATCTGGAGCCAGATGCGTCCGGGGCAGGAAGCAACGTAGCGTGGTGATGTTACTGAAAATTTTGCAGCACACTGCATTCTGTTGGTCCTACGGGCAATTCAGGGAGATGTGAGAAGACAAACGATTGAATTACCCAAGATTGCAAAAGACAAAAAGAAACTTGAAAGGGATGGAATCACATCTTTACATTTAAAAAGTCTGTTGGAAGATAAGACGAAGGGAAACGATTCAACCTTGATGGTGGATGAATGCTAGAATGTGTTCAAAACACATAAAAGCCTGCAACGTAGCGCTATTCTGTCCTTCTGGATGTGTGCGGACTAGTAGTCTATAAGGCCACAGCTTTTGAGTCTGAGCGCTGTAAGATTAGCCTGTAGGGGCTATGCTAAGGCCAAAAATGAAGAAATACAAAAGAAAGAAAAGAGAAGCAGTAGAAACAGAGGCAGCGAGGGAGTCAGAGGTTAAGGAAAGGTAAAAAATGCATAGGGAAGGGAAGGAAGACAAAGAGAGAACAATAGTTAGCTAGAATAGGAGAATGCGATGGTAGAAAAAGCACAGAGGCCGGCGAGGGGGAAGCCGTGTGAAGATGTACTGGTGAAGGTTATCTGGCAGTAACAGGGTGTTATCCAGAGCGCAGGCTGAAAAAGGATTCCCAGACAATTTAAAACCCCCGAAAGGAAAAGGCTACAAAGTCCCTTACAACCACGGATTATGATTCCCTTTTATGGAAGGAAAAAATATCGAGAACACATTCAAGACGTTAGCGCACACCTGCGCCCCACTACAAAGTGTGTTGAGATAAACTAAAATGTAGATCCTTCATGCTCCCCCAATGGGACCCGAGGGGTTCTCGGCCGGTCCTAGCAGACCTCGGCCTCACTGAAGGCCAACTGAGCCAACATTGAGCACAAAGGAGAAAGTTGAACCTTTTGCAAAGTTGAACCTTTTGCAAATTATGGTGGAAAATAAGTATTTGGTCAATAACAAAAGGTCATCTCAATATTTTGGTACATGCCCTTTGTTGGCAATGACAGAGGTCAAACGTTTTCTGTAAGTCTTTACAAGGTTTTCACACACTGCTGCTGGTATTTAAGCCCATTCCTCCATGCAGATCTCCTCTAGAGCAGTGATGTTTTTGGGCCTTCGTTGGGCAACACAGACTTTCAACTCCCTCCAAAGATTTTCTATGGGGTTGAGATCTGGAGACTGGCTAGGCCACTCCAGGACCTTGAAATGCTTCTTACGAGGCCACTCTTTCGTTGCCCGGGCGGTGTGTTTGGGGTCATTGTCATGCTGAAAGACCCAGCCACGTTTCATCTTCAGTGCCCTTGCTGATAGAAGGAGGTTTTCACTCAATCTCACGATACATGGCCCCATTCATTCTTTCCGTCACACGGATCAGACGCCCTGGTCCCTTGGCAGAAAAAAAGCCCCAAATAATGTTTCCACCCCCATGCTTCACTGTAGGTAATGTTGTTCTTTGGATGCAACTCAGCATTCTTTCTCCTCCAAACACGAGTTGAGTTTTTACCAAAAAGTTCTATTTTGCTCTCTAGCAAACTTCAAACGGCCCGGACATGCACTGGCTTTAGCAGGGGCACAGGTCTGGCACTGCAGGATTTGAGTCCCTGGGGGTGTAGTGTGTTAGTGATGGTAGCCTTTGTTACTTTGGTCCCAGCTCTCTGGAGGTCATTCACTAGGTCCCCCCGTGTGGTTCTGGGATTTTTGTTCACCGTTCTTGTGATCATTTTGACCCCACAGGGTGAGATCTTGTGTGGAGCACCAGATCGAGGGAAAATATCAGTGGCATTGTATGTCTTCCATTTCCTAATAATTGCTCCCACAGTTGATTTCTTCACACCAAGTTGCTTACCTATAGCAGATTCAGACTTCCCAGCCTGCTGCAGGTCTACAATTGTGTTTCTGGTGTCCTTTGACAGCTCTTTGGTCTTGACCATAGTGGAGTTTGGAGTGTGACTGTTTGAGGTTGTGGACAGGTGTCTTTTATACTGATAACGAGTTCAAACAGGTGCCATTAATACAGGTAACGAGTGGAGGACAGAGGAGCCTCTTAAAGAAGAAGTTACAGGTCTGTGACAGCCAGAAATCTTGCTGGTTTGTAGGTGACCAAATAGTTATTTTCCTCCATAATTTCCAAATAAATTCTAAAAAAAAAAAATCAGACAATGTGATTTTCTTTCTTCATTTTGTCTCTCATAGCTGAGGTATACCTGTGAGGGACCGGAGTGGTCGCCCCACGTATCTGGGATACGGCCAACCAGATTCTGAGGCCCTGTCCACACGAACCCGGGTATTTTTGAAACCGAACTTTTATGAACCACGGTTAAAAATTTTTTTGCGTCCACACCACCGGTTTCATAAAAAATAACTCCGTCAGCAAGCATAACCTAGCATAGCATACCACAGCATAGCATAGCATAGCATAGCATAGCATAGCATAGCATAGCATAGCATACCATAGCATACCATAGCATACCATAGCCTAACCATAGCCTAACCATAGCCTAACCATAGCCTAACCATAGCCTAACCATAGCATAGCCTAACCATAGCATAACATAGCCGAACACGACGCCGTACAGATCCCTTCTGTGACGGACAGCGAAGTTGAGTTACTTCTCACTGTTACTCATGAATTTAAAATAAGAAGAATTCAAGAAAATGTATATTGGGAGTCGTGCCAGTCCAAGATGATAATCTGATGATCTGATGATAGTCAAGTGATACGTTGGTCTCCATGGGTACTACTTATACTGTTTACCGTCGCACAGTGTGACGTCAAACAATGTCGACAAGGAACCAAAAAACTGCGGTTTTCCCGTCCACACGTGACTGCCTGAAACCGGAGTTTCGAAAAGTTCACCCTGGACTCGGTTTCAAAAAACTCCGGTTTCAGGAGCCGACAACTGCGGTTACGTGTGGACGAACGGCGAAACCGTGTAGAGAAACACACGGTTTCAAAAAAACCGGGTTCGTGTGGACGGGGCCTGAGTGTGTGGGAAAAATGAGGGCAATTGTCTCAGGAAAACTGAAGTTTTATTCCAAAACGTTCACAAAAAAAATACAGCAATGTTCCAAAAAGAAAAGAAAATAACTGCATCAGTCAGCAAACATAGCATAGCCTAACCAAAACATACGCCTCTCGTACTGGCCTCCCATCAAGCCAGCACCACCTTCAGCCCCTAACCCCAAATGAGGCAGCCCTTAAATAGGGAAATGGAGTGGACCAATCAAGGCCGTATGGGCCAGACCATTAGTCGGGGGAACATCCTGTAGCTAAAGCTACAAATCCTACATAACTGAACAGAAAGTACATTGTGTGAATACAAAATAAACATGACACTAAATAAACAAATCACCAAATACATATATACCCACACCTTGTGCACAACCTATAGATATTGACAAAACAGCTGTTTCTATCAACACTACCCTCTGGGCTATTCCCTGATGGCATGATCCCGGGCTTCCCTTCCCACACTGCCCCCTACCGTGGCGGAAGTCCAATTTGACCCCAATTATAATATATATATATATCCACACACAATATAATAATAATAATAATAATAATAATAATAATAATAAAATAATAATAATAATAATAATAATAATAATAATAATAACAATAATAATAACAATAATAATAATAATAATAATAATAATAATAATAATAATAACAATAATGCGAGACTGTGAGAAGGGGGAGGATTTCACCTTCTCACAATACCTATGATGAAATTACAGGCCTCTCTCGTCTTTTTAAGTGGGAGAACTTGCACAATTGGTGGCTGACTAAATACTTTTTTGCCCCACTGTATATATATATATATATATATATATATATAAAATAAAAAGCACTGACATGGCGGTGACCATGACTATAAACTGGACATCCCTGGACCATCAAAGCGCTCATCATTCGGTGAGACTTAGGGCTGCAACTAACGATTATTTTAATAATCGATTAATCGATGAATCGGATAAAAAAATAAACATTTGTAATTGCCGCATCTTTTTTCAAAAACTGAACATTACTTCAAATTCACAGTGCAGGACTGAAGTGTAAAAACACCAGGTTATTGCTCCAACGTCCCGGAACTATTAAAAGTAATATTAAATGATAAAAAAAATAAAAAACATAAATGGGATAGCACAAAAAAAAACATACAATGTATGATATACATTTATAAATATACAGTATATAAGATGTCCATGGTTAACCGGTTAACCGATAAGATCTCTAACTGGTAAATACTAACGGTTAAATCATCTTCATTTCTCTCAGATGACAGATAGTTTTCGCCAAAATCTCAATTTTTTTTGTGTGTCGCATTTGAACGCATCAATCATATTACTGAGCCGACCTGAACACTCTTTTTTTAAAGATAACTAGCTCTATATCCTGCCGATTTCAACATGGATTTAAGAACTGGATAACTATTTTTAACTGACAGGACTTTCTACACCGTCCGGTTGAGTGATTACTACCGCTGCTTTGAAAGACTGCGGATGCACGCGGTGCCGACTCCGAGCCCGTCTGCACACCGACTGCAGCAGCAGCGACAGCTGACAGAGTTTTCGGTTGGACTAGACGGATACCCAAAGACAGTGAAGGTACAACACTTTATATAGACCTACAGTCCAGTGTTAAGATATGACCAAAATACAAGCTGTGGTCGCTCAAACTAAAGCTCACTGTGGGCGTGCATGAACCATCAACCAACCTGTGCGGCGGCTGGATGTAAAACTGTGCCGCGCCTACGAGTGACGTATTAATCGCGCGACTCAACGAATCGATGAGCAAATTCGTTGCCAAAGCTTTTAGCAATCGATTTTTTTTGATTTTATCGATTCGTTGTTGCAGCCCTAGTGCGACTCCTTTCCCAGTGCACCAGTCGCCATTTATTTAACACCAAGTACAGTACGTACACACACACACGCCACCGCCCAACCACTCCCCACCCTCTCCGCTCCCCTCTGGAGGAGAGGCTCTGGGTGAAGGCCGTGCACCAGGGGCGTACCTGGAGGAGCTTCCAGCGGCTGTTGAGGTGCTCCAAGGTGCGGGCGTTATCCACGGACAGGTGGACGTCCGAGATGGCCAGCTGGTGAGCCAAGTCGTTGACGTGTTTCATCCCCTCCTTCACCTGGCTCAGCTCCTCCTTGAACAACTGTGTGTGTGTGTGTGTGTGTGTGTGTGTGTGTGTGTGTGTGTGTGTGTGTGTGTGTGTGTGTGTGTGTGTGTGTGTGTGTGTGTGTGTGTGTGTGTGTGTGTGTGTGTGTGTGTGTGTGTGTGTGAAAAAGAGAAGAGGATGGAGAGAGGAAGAAAGACATGTAAATATAGTTTGTTATGGGGATTTTTACAGGGCTCGTTAAAAACATAATTCACGCTTTTGTCTTGATCCAAGGACGTGCTTCAGCAATGAGCTTAGTGCCAGCTTAGCGTTTTCTTATCGGTGTGCATTAAATACTGTTATCTTGTTGTGCTGTGTGCGTGCCATGTTATCCTCAATGTTTTAAGCGGATGTGTGCGTGTGTACATAAGTACATAACTGTGTCCATGTTGCTCCTTTTGTTTGTGTTCTCCCGTGCGTTTGTTTGTTTGCGTGCACAGACGATTCGGCCCAACAGTGCCGTGCCCCGGAGGCTCTTCCACTGAACATGTGCTGGCTGTGACAGCAGACTAAACAGTGACATGATGGTTGTCAAGTGTCCTCACTTTCAATGAACGGCTCTGCTGTAATTACAGCAGAGCCTCTCGGGCACCGTGACTAAGCAGCGTTGTACACATACCACCACTCCACCATGAATAAACCAATGAGCCCGCCGCTTGTTCAACAACAACAACGAATCAAACCAGTTGCGGCCCATCGCTACGTGTCCATGACTGTCAAGTACGAATTTTTCGTTTCCCTTCCTCTGTCACAAAACACTGAGATCACTCCTCCGGCATGGGGCGGGGGGTGGGTGGATCCACCGCACACCTCACGCCATCGTTACAGCTGTGACTGTTTCATGCCAACGAGTCGGTCCCGAGGGGAAGAACATAGCGGGACTCTTTTTGTTTGATTCCGATTTTTTTTGATGTTCGGGATCAAAAACTCAAGAGGATCAATGTGATGTTCTCGCTGGCAGGAAAGCCGATGTTCTTATTTTTTGCTGGCCTCCCCTCAGCTACAAGGGGATCTTTTCAGGTGCGTGGTGGCACCTCAAAGGTGGTCTCCTCAGGGGACGCCGGTAAAGGACTACAACGGTGTCCTTGACTCAAACGATCGGCATTGTGTTCTTTAAAAAAAAAATATGAAATTCTCAAGACGTCATTAAACAGCCTGAGAATACGAGTCTATAGATTTTGAATCATACATGTGAGCACTACGAGTTAGAATTTAATAATAATAAAAGAAAATAGAAATTAAAGATTATTTTGAAATGTATATTTTTTAGATAAATACATGCTTGTATTGAATCAATGAATAAATAAATAAACACAACCATTTAGAAAAGGCCTCTCTCAGTCCATATGGTGATTCCGTGTCCATGCCGGCTGATCTACCTTGGTGGCGTCGATGTGGTCCTGCAGTGCGTCGATGAACAGGTCCCCAACGGGCTCCCAGGCGTCCCGAACCCCCTCCGCCTGCTCCAGGGCCACGTCCAGCTCCTCCATGGCGGCCTGGGTCTGCAGCAGACGCTCCAACGTCCTCTCCATGTGCCTGCATGGACCCTCTAGTCAGTGACACGTGTTCAGGAACAGGTAGGGGTAAGGCTGTGAAGGTACGGGGATTGAACCCGGTACCTTTTGGGCTGGAATACAAACGAAATCTTAATTTGATCAGCGCTTTCCATTCTGGAGAGTATGGTTTTGTATATTCAGCATGTAGACATATGTAACGCTATCATACGTTCATGCTAAATAGTGATGTACTCTCTTAGTG
>OLKM01000064.1:140000-181238 GCA_900291075.1 Melanogrammus aeglefinus
AGAGAGAGAGAGAGAGAGAGAGAGAGAGAGAGAGAGAGAGAGAGAGAGAGAGAGAGAGAGAGAGAGAAAAACCTGAAAGAACGAAAAAGACTTTGTTGGCTGGTGACGAACACTGACTGGGAGAAATGTGAAGGGTATGTATCCGGCTACAGATAACGTATGTGGGGCTGGACGTGAACCTAGTCCCCTGGCTCATGGGTCACAAAAATAGAAAGCTAAATAGAAAACATCCACCGTAACCTGCCAGGATCTCACACTTCCTGTCCACCTGCGTTCGCTCCACCTTCAGTGGGCCATGTCTGCACCACAACACCACAATTATCATGCTCAACTGACTCAAACATTAAAATTACATTCCGATGAATTGCAGAATTTTGACAGGCTATATCGTTCCGCTTTCCGCTGAAGGTTTCCGGGTTCAATCTGGAATGTCTGCAGCCTACCTGTAGGCATTCTTACATCTCGCCCTCACCAATACCGTGGCCTCAACTGAGGCACTCGCCTCCCATCTACTTTGTATTGGAGGCGTGATCGTGTGGGGCAAGGGATTCTGGGAAGGCGGGTGATCGTGACGCGTGTAAAGGGGACGGAGAAAAGTTCAACTTCCGTTCATTTTATGCAAATGAGTGCATCTTGCAATGCGCGTCCAGCCATGCGATTGGACAATGGTCATTCAGTGAGTTCTGTCAGCCCATGCAGAGTAGTGGTTGAATTTTCTTTCCTTGTTTTGTGCACTTCCATCAACAAAGTGTTAAACCCCCCCCAAGCAGCCACCAGAGAGGGTGCGGGGCATTGCCCAGCTTTGCCACGCTCAAGTCTACTTGTTTGGTTGGGCCGAGCCCTTAAGTAGGACCCCTCCCACACAAGCACTGTTTTTTTTGTTTTTTTTCACCATCCATCACTCATAATAACACACTTAAAAATAACTACACAGTAGACAGACCAGATCCTGTGTAAGACAACTGGCCACGTCTGACTCATATTTATAAAAATAGCATATCATGAAGGACATCAACATCTATGAATCGACTATGAAGCTGAGTCACCAGTTGGTCAAACCCGCATGACTGTAACCATCCTGACGAGGCAGACGGCCCTCAGTGTGTCAGGTACAGATTGTAGGTTCATCATTTTACTCTGGGAAGGGTAAGTCCACATGATTTCAGGTGAAGGGGTTCAGGGCCTGCAAACCACTGTTTTGCAGAGGTTGAGCTGAAGTCAAGCTTGTATTATTACTTTCTATTGATAGGGTGCCCGGTTCAAATGTGTGTTGGCAGACCTGAGTGAATCAGGAGGTCAAGTGATCTGTTGTCTTGGGGAATGACCCTCTCGGCTTTCTGAATGCCAGTTTTACTCTTGTGTGCTGGGCAGACGAATCCATGTTCGTAGGGCTGTTTTTATGTTTTTCTGAATATGTCCTGGTTGGAACTAGAATATCAATGCATGGTTGGTCTTCTATCCTACCAGTTATAGAGTTTTATATTTGTATAGCTTAATGAGGTGAGGATGTTAGCGCTCAGCTTAACACCAACGCCTGAGGGTGTCGTTTATAACTACGGGATCAAAGGAAGTGTAAGTAGCTAAGACACATAATCAAGTCAACTTCAATCGCTTATTTTTCTTCATCACTTTTCTTTGCTTCCCACCAATTCCACTGAAAACGAATGACATGTTTAATGTGAAGGCGGTGAGCCGTAGAGAACGCCTGCTCTCACTGTCACGTCCAAACCTCAGTAAATCACAAATTCAATATTTTAAATAGCAATGATACGTACGTATATATATATATATATATATATATACTGTATGTATATTTACACACACACACACACACACACACACACACACACACACACACACACACACACACACACACACACACACACACACACACACACACACACACACACACATTTTTATCTGAACGGTGAAATGCACTTGCATGGTTGGATAGAGTAGCCTATATCATATTTAAAAAGTGTTTGTTCAGCATTCACTTAAATACATAATTGTTATATTATCCACCTTTGATTTAATTATTTACCACCACATTATCTTTATTTTATTTATTTCTCTCTCTCTCGGAGCGAAGGGGTTACGGGAGGAGAGGTGAAAGGAGAGAGGGAAGAGAGAGGAGAGGAGAGAAAGACTAGAGGTGAAAGGAGAGAGGGAAATGTAGAGAGGAGAGAGCGGGGGGGAAGGAGAGGGTAGAGGGTAGAGAGGAGGGGAGAGGGGACAGGGGAGAGGCGAGAGGAGAGGGGATATGAGAGGGGGAGGTAGGAGGAGAGGTGAGAGGGGAGAGAAGAGGAGAAAGGAGAGGGCAGAGAAAGAAGAGAAGACATGCCCAAAGGCCGACAGAGGTAATTAAATTTCCGCTTGAAACATCATTATATTAATTCAGAGGCTATTTATTGGGAATTCTAGCTGTCCTTTGAAGAGAATATGCTAGGTGTGTGTGTGTGTGTGTGTGTGTGTGTGTGTGTGTGTGTGTGTGTGTGTGTGTGTGTGTGTGTGTGTGTGTGTGTGTGTGTGTGTGTGTGTGTGTGTGTGTGTGTGTGTGTGTGTGTGTGTGTGTGTGGAGAGAGTAAACAAAGGACTTAGAGCACAGAAGCCAGTTTATTATGTACTCATTTCATTAAGTGCTTGCGGGTATTAAACCAAAAAGGAAATGAGTGGTGAGTGAGTGAGTGTGTGGGCATATTCATCAGTTTGTACATCACAAGCAGAGTTTAGTCATTCATTCATTCAAACTCTTTCAAAAGGTTGTCTCAGTGATGCTCTCAGTGGGTGTTTAAGAGGGCATCACATAGGTGACTAAAGCTTCCCCCCTGTTGTCCCCTGACCCTTTTCATTAAGAAACAGTTGATTGGTAGAATAAAACTAGTTTGACCCCCATGTTCTGCAACAGTTTTATTAGACGCAACGCAGAGATGAGTAAATTTAGCAAAGCGTTCTGCGCCTCTCTGCATATGAGAGAGAGAGAGAGAGAGAGAGAGAGAGAGAGAGAGAGAGAGAGAGAGAGAGAGAGAGAGAGAGAGAGAGAGAGAGAGAGAGAGAGAGAGAGAGAGAGAGAGAGAGAGAGAGAGAGAGAGAGAGAGAGAGAGAGAGAAGGAGAGAGCAAGGGAGAGACAGAGAGGTTATGGTCATTAAAGGCTAATTGTATACCAGCACAAATAGGAAGGTAATAGAACACTCAAGCCTAAGGGGGGGAAGAGAAAGAGAGAGAGAGAGACATAAAATAGCCTTAAAGGTTGTGAATGGGCCAGGCCATATGGGCCATATAAACCGGGTAACAACCCTTTAAGGTCAAGGAAAGGTCTAATTAAATATACACCGTGATAAATAAGATAAATGCATGATTCCACCTTCCTAGTAAAATAACAACGACATGTGTGAAATAAGTCTTCTATATAATAATTCAAATCATAATAATCCAAAAAATATATATAATCCAATATAATAATAAAACAATAAAAAAGACGTTGCTTCTCTCTTTTACAGCTCCTCAGCTGCCTGAGCTCACCTGACATGCACAGTACGTGCTATGGGAAATCTGTCCAGATGACAGACAAATGCTAATCAATACCAATGGGATCACTGTGCAGACGGCTACCTGGCCAACTGTTTCCTGTGTCCCCTGTTTCCACGGCCTAGACCTCAGCATTCTGCACACTCTCCAGCAACGCAACATTATGCAGGCTCTGCTTCAAATATATGAGGGAGAGAGAGAGAGAGAGAGAGAGAGAGAGAGAGAGAGAGAGAGAGAGAGAGAATTGGATGTGAACTAAAATTCATGTGTGATTATGGTACATGAATATGTGGGTGTACATTTTCACCGGGAAGGAGTGTGTTGTTTTACTGTGTATGACACACCTTATTATGGCTCTCATTGCAAGTCAAAGCGAGCGACACGGCGTCCCGTGTGTAGCTGGCTCTTAAATGAAATTCAGTTTCCGTGCCAAATTGAAATCCAATCTGCATCACTCTGCGCACATTGCACTCTGAGCGGGTGTGGGTTAGTCTGTGTGTTGGGATGTGTGTGTGTGTGTGTGTGTGTGTGTGTGTGTGTGTGTGTGTGTGTGTGTGTGTGTGTGTGTGTGTGTGTGTGTGTGTGTGTGTGTGTGTGTGTGTGTGTGTGTGTGTGTGTGTGTGTGTGTGTGTGTGTGTGTGTGTGTGTGTGTGTGTGTGTGTGTGTGTGTGTGTGTGTGTGTGTGTGTGTGTGTTGTTGATTGGGTGAGTGGGCAGCAGGCTCGTTCTTTGTGTGTGTCTGGTAGAGTGCGTGTGTTGAGTGAGGGGTGGGCAGAGTGTGTGTGTGTGTGTGTGTGTGTGTGTGTGTGTGTGTGTGTGTGTGTGTGTGTGTGTGTGTGTGTGTGTGTGTGTGTGTGTGTGTGTGTGTGTGTTCCTGTGAGGTGGGCCTGGTGAATGACACGGCAGAATTGCAGCAGGCCTGTGGACGCTTTTTCTCAAAGCACTTTGCTTTGCCCAAAAAAATAAAGTAAATCACCTTCACGTCATGCCAGACTGAAATCTAATCAAACATCCAATCACTGAAGACAAAGCAGCAGAGCCAGAGTGGGGTCAGCCAGAATCAGTCATAACTTGGGGACATTTTCAATAAGGAAATGCCAGAGTTACCTCCCAATGTGACACAGTAAAGACAAGAGAGAGAGAGAGCTCAGAAAGAGGGCTAATGCCCCAGTTAGCAGATCATTCATGGGAAGAGGAGCACAGGATGTGTTTGGTGGATTTTTGAGGAAGCTCCAAAAAAAAGTAAATATGATATAAAGTTAGAGCTAGCCATGTACCCAATAGCACCCCTGCCTCCTTCGCTCTGAGGGGCCGTTCAGGGATAAAGAGGGAGCCGAGATGATGCCTCACTCTCACACAGACACAGACACAGACACACACACACACACACACACACACACACACACACACACACACACACACACACACACACACACACACACACACACACACACACACACACACACACACTGTAATTAATCTGTAAACATTATCCGGCGCTTTTGAAATTATGTGAGGGATTAATAAAAAAAAAGAATTGCATCAAATGTGGTGTTTGCTTAGTCATTAGGCCCAGAACGTTTACAAAGCAATCCCAGCCAACGGTTGACTTCATTAATGCAATTTATTTTTGCAGATGTATTTTTTCCTTAGCTTACTTTAGATCTTTTTCTGTTTGGCTAGATGGCTCAATTAAAGACGCATGAAAGTACTAATTTCCTCCTCGAGAGTTTGTGTCCCACATACACTCCTCTGACCGTAAACAACATTGATAACACCACTGGGAGGCCCTCTAACTACCATAACAACATCAAACCTTAAAGGATCAACGCACACTTCTACCTTAGGTTTACCTCCTCCCTTTCTCCTGTTGAAATCGGAAACGCGGAACCATCTTTAGAGGCGGAAGACGGTGGCACTTCATCAGGGTCAAGGTGTACACACCCACGAATAAACACCACAAAGGATTTATATTGGAAATAAATTACCTTGTGACCTATTGCAAATCCAGACGAGATGCAGTACCAAGAGAAAGAACTCGCCCACCCCGAGAGTGCGAGTGACTCACCGCTATATCTTCAGTCATGTTAACCCGCACAAGCAGGGTGAGTCAGACGCTAAGCTTAGCCACATTCAGCTAAAGATACACGGTGAGGCATTGTTAGCTGTGCATATGTTTATGCATGGTTAATATATGTACGTGTGCAGGCGTATACCCAGTAAACACACTGAATACGAATGCTTTAATTATGGAGATAGGTTGGAATATATACCGGTATGATGCACGGTATGTTAGGTAGGGGATGAGGCCGCTGCATTCAAATGAAAGCCTACAACGGGAATATCTTGTAGTTTATCCATTAAAGGCCCAAATGTGTACGATTTCACATTAAAATATGTAAAAACTACTAGAAGTATGGTATATACTTTATGATAATTAATAATTAGCAAGTCAGCCTGTTGCGCCAGTTTATTGCAGGCGTTATTTTAATATGATTGTTTTGACCACGGATAACAGTGATGGGCTACCTTAACCAACGATGTAATTGCTGTTTGCGTTTCCAACTCATCGACTAATTCCACTTTGACTGACGGCTATTTCATTACACTGAAATTACATTACGTGACTTTAACATTAGCGTGAATAAAACTTCCAAACATATCCTTGTCTCTTAACATTCTGCTGAGACCCGTCATATACTTTTCACGGCAACGATGTCATCAAAATAAGACTTTTGTTATTGCTTTGATTAAGAGAAAATTACATATTCTAGCTTCAAATCACAGGTGTAAATGGCAAAGGCTATAACTATGTCAGTGCATCCCTGACCAAACAATTACACACAGGCAAAAAAATAGCAAGGACAATTAGAGACAGCCTATCACTTTTTCACCAACACACACACACACACACACACACACACACACACACACACACACACACACACACACACACACACACACACACACACACACACACACACACACACACACACACACACACACACACACACACACACGGTTCCTTGGATCCTTCTGGATGCAGTGGAGAGGGGAGGGTTCTGGTGGGAGAGAGAAGAAGCTTACCAAGTCCGACAGGTAGCAGGTATGGAGTACTAGCAGGGCATGACTGTATGAGCGCGTTTATGTGTACGTGTGTGTCAGTGTTGTTGTTTTTTGTGTGTGTGTCAGTGTTGTTGTTTTTTGTGTGTGTGTGTGTGTGTGTGTGTGTGTGTGTGTGTGTGTGTGTGTGTGTGTGTGTGTGTGTGTGTGTGTGTGTGTGTGTGTGTGTGTGTGTGTGTGTGTGTTCATTCCCTTTATGAATGAATGTGTACAAATGTGTTGATATTACATTTGATATGGAATCCTTTTCACACATCCCTACTGCTTTATTATATATTCTATAACCGTCGCTGGAACTGTGGAGGCCTCTATTTTCTTTGATTCATCATTTTGATGTGTGTTTGAGTTTTGATTGTCAGGGAAGTGAAACCCAGACGCTGTCAAATATAATTGCATTCGTTTGCCCAAAAAACCTTTTTCTTAAGAGAGACATGTTCTCAGAGGTATTCTCTTTCTGCTAGAGACTGGAGTACACCCTTTCTACACACTCCACACCACCTTTCATGATTGCTTTATTGGGTACAGTGTGCACGGAACCTGATTACCAAGCCCTGCTAGTCCGAGCTCGTCCGAGTTAGCTGGAGAAGTCTTGGAGTTTGAAAACATTTCACACAACCTGTGATTTGTTCTGCACAAGATGATTGTTGAAATAGCACAGCAGTGACAGCACCCTGGGAAACCCTGGCAAACACAGACACACATACACACGGAACATTGGGTATAATGTTACATCAGCACAGATGCACGCAGACACGCACACAAACACACACAAATGCCTTGCAGAACAAAACACAATCAGATATACATATGCAGACAAATGCATGTAACAAACAGCGCAGATATACACTCCTATATACGCATGCACATATATACACACCATTTATTGAATTATTCCCACAGTAGCCCATCAATTCCATACTGGGATTATCCATCCGACACTGCATCTGAGAAAGTTAAGTTTGTTGCGAAACTCACATGCAATTGACAAGGGAGGAATCCACCCAGCGATCCAGCTGTGACTGTTCTCCCAACTCTGTTGGAAGTACTGCTTTATTAAATCTTAATCCCCCAGCTCACCGGCACATCGTGAAACAGCTTGACTTGAAACACTAGAAATCTCTGGGCAAAAGGGGCTGAGGCAAGGGGGAGGGAGCGATGCATCTAGAGAACAAGGGACCGAGGGATCGAGGGAGGGTAAAGAGAGGGATGTTGGGGGGGTGGGGGGGTAGAGAAAGCTCTCTGTTGTGGGAATCCAGCGGGACGTCAGAGTCTGCCATGTTTTGACAAATGGAGTGTCACTCAGACGAATCAAATGGGTCAAACAGTCGCTTCAAGTGTGAAATATGGGTCAAAGGCGTTGCGCGTGGGTTACCTGCTCAAACAGCAGAACAGCATCTGTCACCCCCTCTTCAGGAATCCCCTGAATAACCTCAAACACTTTCTGAGGATGAGCAACAAGGCAAAAACAAAAAGAAAACGCGCTGTAGGACGCAGACTGAATCTCCGAAAGCGAAACTGACAGTGTGTTCGTACACACGTATATCCTAATCCCCCGGCACTACCAACAGCTCGAACTTTTGCTGCTGCTGACCCTGGAAGAATAACAATTATGTGATTGGACACTGGTGGGAGCTGCAGGCGCTGGGTGGATCGCCTGTGTGTGTGTGTGCGTGTGTGTGTGTGTGTGTGTGTGTGTGTGTGTGGGGGGGGGGGGGTGCTGGGTCACAGGAACACTAGGGGGCTAAGTGGATCCGGGTAGCTGAGACCGGGTTGAAACAGTGCTGTGAGGAGGATGGAGGATGGACATAGAGAGAGAGCTTTTAAGAGTCAGAGACTGAGCAAGAGAGAGAGATCGATAGAGTGCTTTAAAGAGAGATAAGGTTGGAAACCGGAAAGGGAGGGGAGATGAGGGAAACAGCCTTTGTTGGATGGTGAGGAACAGACGGTGAAAAATGTCAAGGGAACGCAGTACGGCTAGATAGAGAGAGGGTGTTAGAGAGTGAGAGTGAGAGCGTTAGAGAGAGAGAGACATGCAAAATCCAGTTGTTGATTTCTATCCATCCCCGAGGGATCACTTGAACACACCTTATTTCAATAATAGGTTTAATCACCATCGGCGGTGGATGATGATTGGGCTCAGTTGACGTATATAAATAAACACAGCTGCTCTTCACACGCTGTGTTAGTAAAGGCAGAGCTGGTTAACCAGAATGTAAATATGAAGGATGCTACAGAGACGTTTACAGGACACTGTGACGGTAACATAAAAATAAAAATCTGCTAAATATATTGAGAAGAAGGAACAGAACCAGGACAACAACAACAACAACAACAACAGCAACAACAACAACAACAACAACAAGCTGAATCCACAGCAGAAACAATGCAGAGGTCTCCCCTTGCCCTCAGAGTGACTCTGGCCTGTGGGTGGGACCGCTGCAGTCATCCAAGACATGTGGCGAACACATTCACATCATTCTGCTGTGACGCCCACACCAGCCCTGGGAGGACATTCCCCGCCGCACAACGACCAGGCCCCCGCAACGCAACCAGCCCCAAACAATAGAGATATGGTCTTGGTTGGCTATCCCTCCCCCCTCACAGACACACACGCGCACACAATCGCAGAAATACCTTTGAGTGCCTTGAACATTTAAACATAGGCCTCCCATGCATTCACGCACACGTGCAGACACACACACATGCAGAAACGCGCGAACCCCGCAAACTAGCTTTCATGTGTGCAAAACCCACAAGCATACTTGAGCTGACATTCATCAAAGTAGCCCATTAAATACCTTGCACACGATTGGGCATCAAAGCAGATAATCTTTAATGATGTTAAATAGTAAGCCAAGATTAAGTACACGATTGAAGTTTGCATGTATAACCACCTTTTTTTCCCTGGAGAAACAAAAACCTGACCTAGCTTCGGCTGGTGTTGAGAACAACTAGTGTGCACAACATCAAGAGAGTAAATTCAATAGCAACTGTGACAAAACCCCATTTGCTGTCCACTGATCGAGGTTAGGACTCATCGGCTTAAGTGTCTTGAGTGTTTCCCCAGGAACCTGTTAGCTGCTCTTCTTGCACCTCCATTAGCGGTGTAAAAACAGAGCACCACTTTTCCATATTACATTGCTTTCATTGTACAGATATAATTGTTTTATCGGTCTTGGAACTTTTGGCCCAAGATATTACAGTCAAACCACACTTTTGATTATTATTATGATTATAATCAGTGTACGTGACAGGTTTTCGGTATTGGGCATAAATATGTCCCTTGGATGAGGTATTTTTGTTGGTTTGTTTTGGAAAGAAACCAAGCATATTATCAGTGAGTTCTTTTCAATTGGATGCATTTGGGAAATAGTAACAATAAATTATGCTCATATTTTCTGGCTAGATGGTACACTATTGTAAATGATGTACTAATAACTGTATACAACATCATGATGTATTGATCTATATGCCTTGTCACTTCTCTTTATACTGTAACTCATTTACAAGAACAACAACACTTATTTATGATTTGTTTATCAGGGCAATATACATCTAGAATTATGTGTAGGGATTTGTTTACATTTTCATGCAAATTGCCCCATGGGTAATGAAACTTCTCTCCATTACACGTGTGATAACAGAATAGTTTCCTTACACTGTGAAGAATGGCTGAATCGCTTCCTTTGTCAACACTGGGAGAGCACCGTGAAATCGATGCGATGCACAACTCACTCAGATTTTAAATGCCTCTTTTTTTTCCCCTCTCTCTCGAAAAACGGTCACACCTCCCTGGCTTTGACATTCGCAGTGGCATCTTTCATCTTACATTATTAACCACAGATATTTCATTGCAGTTCAACGGTTTAATTGGATAGCGGTACAAAGTACCTAGATGGGCAGTTAGTTTCTCGCTCATCTCCCCCCTCACGGGGATGACAGGCTATTATGAAGCCAGTCATCTCTTTCCATGGGTTAAAATTCCACAACACTTACTGGTGATAGCCGTCAAGGTTAGAAAGTTCTCTAAAAAATAAACATTCTCGACCAATCACGTCCTACTGTTCTCTCGCCAAATAGTCGATCAGGGTCAGCTTGGGGTGAAAATCCTCCAAATGTTGAATAACACGCTTCTACGCACAGAGCAGCGCAAGTCAAAGCCCCCCCCCCCCCCCCCATCAAAAGCAAGCATATAGAAAATAGAATAAAATTCGTCTGGGCAAAAACCCTTGCTGCTTTCTGATCACTTCAATGAGGGAAACGAAAAAAAAGTATTACCGTAATCTTGTCAAAACCTAAACCACGAACTGTGTAACGTAACTGATTGCATTGATGTCAACTCCTTGCTGCATTCTGACAGCTTCAATAGGGAAGTCGCCATCATCCATCAGTGTCTTCCCAACGCACATTCCACCACTCCCGTCTGCCGTTCGTCATGCGCGCATCCATCTGGTGATTCCCGCTCTTTTCCGGCCCTCCCTCCGATGCAGATGGCCGCCATGCAGAGTGGCCACGGCGGGGGATAAACGCCGGTCGCCGCGGGCGTTCGGGAACGATCTCATTACTCAGCACTGCAGGGGACGCCGCTGTCTACAGCAATCCCCTAAAAACAGCTCTGATTCCTCAAACCCCCACCAACAACACAAGCAACACCACCCACCAACGACACCCCATCCCCCCGCCACCAGCACAGGGGTCAAGTGGGCTAAATGCACGGGGGTCAATGGTGTAAATGGTACGTGGGAGTGGAGTTGAAGACGTGACAGGCCCGGTCGACTACCAATTAAGGGACTCGGCAAAGGACACAAATGGCCTCTAATTGTTTTGCGCAGTCTTGGGCCCTGTCTGCGGCCTGATGTGTGTGACAGCGAAATTAACCCGTGGCAAATATATAATAAATACGGCGTGGAGTGGAGGAAGGCTATTGAAAACGACGTTAAACGACATCACATTATAGAGACTGGGGTTTTAATCGAATGGTGCGGTGCAATGGTGCAGCCCAACATTGACAGCAAGAGAACTTGTAGAACAGAAGGGGGAAAAGAGGACAAATTAACCGTCTGGATGAGTAGGGTTGTTTCTAGTTAAAGGGATAACATGCAATATTTCGGCATTCAACTGTGTAAAAACGACTAGACCTATGTTAAACATATTGTCGAGGTCAAACCCAGAGATTTCGTAGTTTTATTTAAGGCCTCCTTTTGTTACATTTGTACACCTTTCAAGGGCTTCATTTTCCCTTTACCGCCTTTTTTGGGAAAGACCCAAAAAACACTATCGATTTACCTTACTATGACAAGCTACAAATCTACTGCAGTGTTAGCCACACATAGACATTACTACAGCGGGTCATTTCCCCATACAGGGACTTTGATTTTTTTACTCTTTCAAATGGGTAAAAAAAGGTTGTATTTCTTTGTAGAGCTGCGCTTAAAACATTGATACGCTCTCGCTCTTACCAACATGCTAGCCCCTCTACTCCGTGCACACTCTGAATCAAACACCATCACGCGCAGGAAGAAAGGATTGTTTTTGGCTGTTCCCTTCATAGAAGACATCTTGCTGATTTCATTAATAGAATCAAACTGGAGTTCACAAATGGTTAATATCAGGGATGCCAGGAATACACAAAAAAAAACGAATCAACACATGGTCTCAATCTGAACGAGAAGTAGTGTTTTGGTGTTCTAGGAACATATTTTGGGATAGAAGAAGGAGGATAGTTTCAACCAAGGTAGACATATGAAGAGTCTGTTGAACCTGCTTTATATAGTCTATGTTAAGTCGGTTGAATCTGTATTCTATACATTAGATGTTAATTCAGTTTAATCTGTTTTATATAGAGTCTATGTTCAGTCAGTTGAATCTAGTCTATAATAAGTCAGTTTGTTCTGTTTCATTAACAGTCTATGTCAGTTGAATCTGTATTCTCTACATTATACGGGATGTCACTTTAATTTGTTTTATATAGAGTCTATGCTCTATATAAATAGTCAGTTTGATCTGTATTATGTACCGTCTATGTTAAGCCTGTTTGAGCTTCTTTATTTAGGCCTACATCTTATCTGCATTACACCCACACTAGAGTTCCACGGGCCATGCAGTACTGTACCTGCTCTTAACTGTTGTACCGCTAGCGGGATACACTTCTATACAGCAAATTCAATCCATTGGGAACATTTGGAGTTTATTGCAATTCCGGTCGTCTTTTTTTTTAGGGAAGGGTACTTTGTAATTCAGCTATTGTGTATGAATATTGACAAAACGATGGCTCTATAGAGGAGTGCTGGCAAACGTCGGTATCCACTGCCAGACACGCGGTACTCATAACGATGATCACGTCTTTAGTTCCCTGCGTCAGATCGCTGTTATTCAGAGCAGAAATATCTGTTCAATATCAAATTTTATTTGAGGCATTTTTTTACGCTTTTGTTATAGAGTGAGATAGAGAGGAAGGTATGGGTGATGAAGGGGGGGGGGACATGCACTCTATGAACACGGGCAGGATTCAACCCCGGGTCGCTACGTTCAGGACTGAGCCTATATGGTACGCGCTCTACCCGGTTAGCCACCGCGGTGCACCAATCTGTTGATGAACTGAACGAATATACTTTTAACCCCCCATCAGCTACCACCACAGGTAGAGTCAAATTAAACCCTGTAATGGGTATGGTAACGTTAAATTTACAACAACCTTCGCCATGCTCATAAAGTTATATTTAGTATGATTGTTTTGACCATGGATAACGATAACATTATTTGCAGCTGTTTGGGTTGTTGACTGATTTAAAGGTTATTTAGCAAGTAAACGTTATGCTCCTTGCAGCAATTCCATTCAAATGAAACGACATAACGTTAATTATCTTGACTAAAAACAACACGAATATAACTTTTATACATTAACTTATCCGTGAACATGAATTCTCCTTGAGTCACATCTGATACATTTTCCAAGCCAATGGTGGTGGAGAGCCAAACGTCCCATGATCACACGCTACGTCGCAAAGCAATCAAACATACATCCTTTTCTTTCTTTTTTTTTACCATAGACAAACTCAAAATGTGTCACCCATTCATCGTCCGTCCGTCCGTCCATCCATCCATCCAGCCCCCTATCACTCCACCAGCCATCTATCCGTCCACCCAGCCTGTCGTCCACCTATTCACACGTTGCTCATCCACCCTTCCATCCGCCCACTCTAAATGGGATTCAGTTCAAAAGTTAGATTTGCTCGATGACAAGAAGCGCCCAACTCTCGCCCAGACTCCCAAACGTCCACTCACCGGATGTTGTGGGACTTGCGTTTGATCTCATTCCAGCAGAGGTTCATGTCGGCTGGATGGTGCTTTCCCCCTCCTCCTCCTCCTTCTCCTCCACCTCCACCACCACCTCCTCCACCTCCACGCAGCCTCCTGCAGACCGCCCCCTCCTCCGGACCCTCACCGTCGCCTGCCGACTGACACGGCACGCAGTGGCATCTTGGCCACGAGGGCCGCCCCGCAGCTACACACACACACACACACACACACACACACACACACACACACACACACACACACACACACACACACACACACACACACACACACACACACACACACACACACAATAACATGGAGATACACACACGCAGAAACACACACAGACGGACATACAAACATGGAGAAACACAGACACACACACACACAATATGGAGACACACACACACACAAACACACACACACACGCAATATGGAGACATACACACACGCAAACATGGAGACAAATGTACGTAAATGCAAGCACACACACACACACACCACACAACACACATATACACACGCAAGTAAACAAAACACACACACAAAGATAAAGAAGAAAGAGGAGATATTAAATTCAGGTTTGGCAAATTATGTAGGAAAGAAAAACATGAGCAAGAGAGATAGAGGGAGGGAGCGGGAGAGTATAAAGTGGTGAAAAATCACATTGAAATGCAACTACACATTGTGACAGTGATTTATATAGGTCCTAAACCCACAAAGTCTTTGAGCCTGAGCCAAATCTGATAACATTGTGCCAGCTTCTGAGGCGTTGGACTCGGAATCGTAGGAGGCTGCAAAAGTCCACGCTGTTATAGTTCACTATTAAACTCCAGCAAACACACACACACACACACACACACACACACACACACACACACACACACACACACACACACACACACACACACACACACACACACACACACACACACACACACACACACACACACACACACACACACACCACACAGAAAGGAAGAACCACCAAAAATACTATTAATTGATAGACATGTCCATGTATGTCCCTGCTAGGTGAAGAGGTGGTCAGACTGTGTTTTCTGGTCAGGATGTATTTAAAGACCGGTTCCTGTGCTGCCCAATGGCACCTGTCTCCTTTGCTTCATTACAAAACCACTACATCAACCACACACACACACACACACACACACACACACACACACACACACACACACACACACACACACACACACACACACACACACACACACACACACACACACACACACACACACACACACAGACACACACAATTAACCCACCCACAGAATAGCGCATACTTACTCACAGACACCCAAACCAAAGCGCACAGAAACACACAGTCTTTCACAGTGGGGACATCCATTCTGTCAGAGGGCTAGGCCTCCTCTCTGCTGCTGTCACAACTGTTGGCATCCACAGCCCTGGTCTGTCAGCTACAAAACATCCGTTGTCATCCAGTGTAATACACACACACACACACACACACACACACACACACACACACACACACACCCACGCCCACACATACACTCATGGTACTTGTACAGTTAGAGCACTCTATGTTTTATACACACCCTCTCCCCTCGCTGTCCCCCTGTCCAAGTGGTAAATAACAAGTCCAGTCTGAAATAGGATGTTCAGGGGGGGGGGAGGGTTTGTTGCCGCGTCAACAGCCGAGTGAGTGTTTGTCTGCCAGAGGACGATGGGGACATTAAGCTCCAAGCAGGATCATTTCCTCGCTGTAGCCCTTACTCCTCATTCTACAGTCCCCTTTTTCTACCAGCTGGTTTCCATTCGGTCCTGCGTCGCCCGCTCCTTTTCCATTCATCACTTCCTTCTTAGTGCACCTTAGGGTGGCCACCACGAGGATTTCATTATTTCCATGAAGGATTGCAACCACCCACACACCACACCCCCCCCCCCCCCCCCTCCCGGCACCAGCCAACCACCCTACCTCTGCACCTCTCACGCTCTGCCTTCATTCTTGTGCGGGGAACCTTCTATACCAATCAGCATGACCCCCCTCCCCACCCTGCCGCCTGCTTCACCTCGCCCCTCTCACACCCCCTCAGGCAGGCTGCGCTGTGTCATCGGTGAGTCAACAGGATATTTTCACAGCGTTCGTTCACTAATAAGTGCCGCGGAACGTCGATGTGATGGGCGTCGGTTAACATGTGTGTGTAGCAGCCCGGGAGCAGCCCGACGGATCCGGGCTCGGAATGGATTTCCAATAATGACGCCGACGTGAACCACGGGACGGCCGATGAAACCCGGCTGGGATCACAGACAACACACATCTGATCTATGTACCCTCATGCATAGAGCGGTAGGTAGGGGGAGTTAGATAAGATAGTTAGGAACTGGCGGGAGGGAGGTAGGGTGATAGGGCTGTATGTAGTTGGGTTGGGAGCTAGGTAGAGAGGGAGGTCGTCAGGTAGGTGGGTACGCAGGTATGCAGGGAAGTACGTAGGGGTATATAGGTAGGTAGGTACAAATAGGCAGCTTTCTTTGTGAAGAACATTCTTGCAGGACACACCTTTTTTACGCAGTCACTGTAAGTCCCTTTGGGGAAAAAAAGGTTTCTGCTAAATAACTAAATAGTCACGGTGCTACTTGCATGACCAAACACACAACGTAGAAGCATATGGATGCGCGGGCTTTTCCCCCCAAAAGACCACGGCGATCCTGGTTGTGCTATTGGTACACATGGCTCACTCTGAATCAACACAAGAGCTCCTTCCACAAATCTCTTTATTCCAGAGCTTTGGCGGCATCTGCTTGCTCCTAATGACTGATTCAAAGAGTCTCTCACGTGTAAACCCATCAGGTAGTCCTCCTTCTGGTCCGTGACACACAAGTTAAGTTTTAAACAGGCCCGGGCGTTGATCAAATGTGACGTCGCCAATCGAGGCAAGACGCAGCGGCAGCAACGTTTTCCCAATGCTTCCCAAACCCAGCCCGGGATAATCCAATAACATGCGGAAGAGGAGACAAAGACAGTGTGCCGGGGTGCATAATCTATATGTGGCGGGAAAAAGCCTGTTCCTCCCTTAACTGTTCCGAAACTCCTGTATCAACGCGACAAACCGCATCTCGGGTGTTTTGTCGTACACTTGATGTTCTCAAGACGAGAAAAACAACAACAGCTGAGTACATACTATTCCCAAAGTTGTTGTGAAAAACTCTGATCAAGGGAGCTTAGGCTCATTACAGATACGATCCACAGCTTCCCTGGAACACTGAGGCAAACGGGGAACCACAGCGATTGTTATGCAGATACAACCACGGACTCATCAAACAGCAGCTGTGTGCATAGCGGCACTGTGTCTACACACAGCCCAGGCACTGCTCGGTGGAATCAAGCACCTGGGAGTCAGCACAGTTTACGGCGAAATATCTGGACCCCCCCGTACTCATGAGGACCCTCAAATGGAGACATCGACTTCATCCCCCTGCGACACAGTGTCCAAAACTTACTTTGACATCACCGACGCATGCTTCCCTGTCTCTGGCTGTCACATTGGTACGTCTATAGGCACGGGGGAACACACCGTTGTATGAAATGAAAATTGCCTGTATATTTACCGTGTGGGTTTGCTTCGGTGCAGGCGGAGAATGCAGAAGGAGCTTAGCCGGGGGATACAGAGACAGGGTGAGATAGAGAGAGAGGTGGAGAGAGAGAGACAGGGTGAGAGAGAGAGAGAGGAGAGAGAGAGTGAGTGATGACAATTCGAAAGGATAGAAAAGAGAGAATGAAGAGCAGAAATAGATGTAAGGGGGATCGTCGAGGCATGGGGAGGTGTGTGAGTGTGAGTGTGTGTGTGTGTCTGTGTGTGTGTGTGTTTGTGTGTGTGTGTGTGTGTGGTGGGGTGGGAATGGATGTCTGGGCCAGATATCAGAGACGTGTCTGTCTCCTGGACATTCTTGCTCACACCTACGTGGCCCCACAACACACGCAGAACATTTCCCAGATGGTCCAAAGGCCATCAGCTTAATGTCCTCCGCCCACGCGGTCACTGACAGGCTGAACATGGCAGAGAAGAGATGGCTCTTAGAATGGCCTTTTGTTTAATGGGAGCCGGGGGGGGGGGGGAAGAAAAGAAAATCCAATGTGCTCATTTTCCATCTCTCCCGAGTGAGACATGCTAGCGTTGTTAAAAAGAGGTTTGATTGGCCTCTTTGTGCTCATTCAGCCTTCAAGCCCAGCACGTCAACACGGCGGCCACGTAACGCCTGATCAGGACCCTCCAGACTTGCGCTGACAAGTCCGTTAACGAGACCTAAAGGGTCAAACAAGGAATTCTCTGTGTTGTTCTAGATGTTATTCTAGGAGGACAAATGAAAACAGGAGCCAGGCGGGAAAGGGCCATAAACTAGGAGGCACAGGAGAGACGTGTTAACATGGAGAAAAGTGGAAATGGAAGATGAAAGCCTTGGGGTTCCCTTCTAGTTACAGAAAACCACGTTTGGTTAATTAAAGTCGCAGCCAGCAGGGACAGATAAAACTGATTTAAGCTGAATTCCCAAGTGATATTGCAAATCGTATTATCCCCATTCGACACCCGGCATACATTGAATTCCAATGCGTTCAGCGGAACATTTACTCTAGTGAAAGACATTAAACAGCGTCCAGTGGCCGCCTCGGCTCACACACACATACACGCACACACACACACACACACACACACACACACACACACACACACGCACACACACACACGCACACACACGCACACGCACCACACGCACACGCACACACACGCACACGCACACGCACACATACACACACACAGGAGAGAGGGAGGGGGGAGAGTCTCGGACTATGTCTAGTGCTGTTTCAGCTCCGTCATAATGAACGCCAGCAAATCTCATGATTCAGGGAGCATGAGTCTCCAGGTGGCCATCTGGAGGAGACTAAGTCAGAATACTCTTGGGGCGTGTGTTTGTGTGTGTCAATGTAAGTGTGTCGGTTCATGTGTGAGTGTGTGCATGTGTAAATTAAATGTGTCTACGTGGCCTGCTATGTTTTTGTGCGTGCGTGTGTGCGTGTGTGCAGTCTTAACTTTGTGTGTGAGTCTGCTTGCGTGTGTGCAGTCTTAACTTTGTGTGTGTGTGTGAGTGTGCGTGTGTGCGTGCGTGTGTGCTTGCGTGCGCGTGTGCGTGTGTGCAGTCTTAACTTTGTGTGTGAGTGTGCGTGCGTGTGTGCAGTCTTAACTTTGTGTGTGTGTGTGTGAGTGTGCGTGCGTGCGTGCGTCTGCACCAGCAGTCCATCCGTTCTGATGGCTCCATGCTGGGTGGGGAGGGTTAGTGGTAGCAGGGGGTCCGCCCCTCCTCTGCCTCTCATGCTGCTGCTGCTGCTGCTGCTGCTGCTGCTGCTGCAGACCCTCAGCCTCTCAGCTCTTCAGACCCTTGGCTACCAGAGCCACCAGCAAACAGCACCGCCGCTTCCATAACCGCTAGCTGGGAGTAAACAAAGCTGCACTCCCCCAAACAGCCTCTCACCAGAGGGGCACTGAGGACAGCGTGAGGGGTGGGGGAGAGGCAGGAGGATGGATGGGGCTTGGGGGGTGGAGGGGAGGAGGATGGAAGGGGGCACAGATTCTCCTCCGGCAGCAATAACAGCCACACACACGACACACACACACACACACACATACACACTGCTGGAGGAGATCCAATGACACAGCTAAACACTCTTGGCTGGGTGGCACACACACACACACACACACACACACACACACACACACACACACACACACACACACACACACACACACACACACACACACACACACACACACACACAACACAACAGACACACACACAGGTAAGCTCACATTCACAAACATGTTTCCATTCTCTCCCTATCTCTCCGACACACACACACACACACACACACACACACACACACACACACACACACACACACACCACGCACACGCACGCACACGCACACACACACAGAGGCAGATGCTCGCAAGCACGCATACCAAGGTGACCGTAAATGAGCATAATAATGACAAATTAGCGGACAGAGATGTATAAATCATGTTTGAACACAAATGAAAAAACACACATATACTAATAAACACAAAACACAGACACAAACACATACAGACACATTTATATTCTGCTATTTGCCCTTAAAATCACTCAAAACCAACATCTGCTTTTATATTGGTTGTTTCTCATGAAACACTGTTCCATTCTTTCGTCACTCTACAACACACTCACACACACAAAGACACACACACACACACACACAAACAAGCAATCCAAAACCCACTCAAACAAAACGGAACTAACAAACTCCCTGTTCTTGCACCACAACCACATGCAATGCACGGCATTTCATTCTCTTATCACACACCAACAAGAACACGAGGGACACACCATTATCCCAAGCCGGGTCATTGATATCTCAATGCCGATGTGTCATATCTAGATTCCATTCAACCTCTCATTTGCTCAAGAGCAATGTTGTTGAGCCGAGACCCCCGGCGAAGCCCCAGTGAGAGGCAGCCTGAAACGGGGACAAAAAGGGCTGCTCTTTGAGCACTCTGTTATTTGAACATTTCCCTGGCCAATTCACAGCCGGCAGGTAGCACAATAGTAGCTTGGCTTTCCCTACATCTTTTGTCAGTGGACCCTGTGAATTTTTGTACTTGCTTGTGTGCTTGTGCGTGTGCTTGTGTGCTTGTGCGTGTGCTTGCGTGCGTGCTTACGTGTGCGTGCGTGCGTGTGTCTGTTCCACCGCAAGTGTGGGGTGCCAGAGTGTGAAATTCTTATAATCCAACAGTCTCACACTCTTGCTTGCTTTCTTGCTTGTCTGCGCACACAAGTGTGTGCTTACGCATTTGCACTGGTGTGTACTACATTCGTGCCCCCCCCCCCCCCCCCCCCAGCCCCCCTGAGCTTGTTTCCCGCTATTCAAGCACAGAGTTGATGCTAACTAGCGCAGAGCAACAAACTCACTCATCCAGTCCCCGGTGAACAACACGTATTAGCAAGTACAATGCCCCCACAACCCCCCCTCTCCCACCTCCCTTCTGTAGCGCAGTTCCCTCCATCTGACCACATCACAGAGATGTCTTCATCGCTTTGTTGTCATTGCCACTGCCCATCACCCCCCCCCCCCCCCCCACACACACACACACACACACCCCTGACACTCATGCATACACATGCACACGTACCGGTACACACACTCACACACAAACTATTGGTTCAGTGTGTGACTTTAATCTGTTAGCGTTATATGTTTCCGCTCCCACGGAATCAGCATTGCAGTCATTAGGAAGCCGGAGGTTGAGCTCATGTGGCTGTCTGTGGTAATGATGTGTGTGTCTGCACCGAGCGTATTGGGTTAAGAAACGCTCGCCACAGAGTGAATCCTGGTTTTGTTCTTTAACTGTCAATTGTCATTCAAGTGTAAGGGAAACCCCGGTTTCGGCTAGAATTTGAACACTATGAGATTTGAAAGTTCTAGGAAGGAGGGACGCCCGTTATTGCCATGGTTACGACCCATGGGGGTTTTGTGATACTTTTTTTGTACCGTCGTTGTGTATGAGCGTTATAAAAAGCGGTGTTGACCACGAAGTGTTTCACACACTGTGTGCTCGTATATATAGTATATGTGTAGTATATAGTATATGTGTCCGAGAAGCATACTGTAATTCTCGCTTGGATGCCACAATCAAAACCAACCACTTCCCAGACAGAGCCCCACACATACACACACACACCCTGTCACCAAATGTCCCTTTGTCATGACTTCGAAAAATGCATCTCACAAGACACTTGTAGTATAAGTAGGTAGCACGATAAGAACACTACCCACACAGGTTGGGGGAGAATGGCAGAAACATAGGATTTTACCCTTTGTTTTCTAAATTGGGGACTTCTTTCAGTAACAGTGTTTAAGTGACAGCGAAAAATTTGGCACAGATTACTATGTTGACGCAAGCAGAAATCGTGCAGATTTGCCTGATAAATAACCAAAATATACAATGCACATGAAATGAAAAGGTAAACACACAATCCATGTTTACAAATTATCGTCAAAACAAAGTTATGAGTTAAATGAGTATTATATAAAACATTGGTTATTGTTGAAAGTCAATAAATAAAAACAAAGATTAGATTTCATTACCGTTGTTGAATGGTGATTAATTCCAGAATCAATTATCTGTGTTTATTAAAACCAAAGCATGTTTAAATGACTCATTGTCTAAGCCCAAATGCTTTCAAGCTGTTTGAAGTGATTTAAAAAACACACACAAAAAAAACAACTACATCCCAACAACATTGATAATCTATCTAATATATTACACCGCATGTATCTATATGGTGGGAAAAAACAAAAATCCTGTGCCATCGAAATCCAATTGCGCCGGTATCACCACGGAAATGTTGGTCCATCCAATCTACCATCACTGTGAAATAATCTGCCCCAACGACACTGATAACGTCCTTCACAATAACACCATTCCCCTCTGAGGATAGTGTTGTTTCATTCCATCACACACACACACACACACACACACACACACACACACACACACACACACACACACACACACACACACACACACACACACACACACACACACACACACACACACACACACACACACACACACACACACACAACCAGGGGAGCCAGAAGAACAGTTTAACGGCATTGTAATGCTGAATCCCATTCAGCACAGATCAGAGCAGAGATTCAAGACGACATGGGGTTATATACAATATTACATTTTCCGTTTAGTTGTATTTTTGCTGACACTCTTTTATCCGAGGCATCTGGTAGTGAATTCACATCGATGTGAGGTAGGGGTAAGGCTTCCTGCTCAAGGATGGATACGGGGGGGCTGGGTATCAAACCCTGGAACCTTTCGGCTGGGATTTAAACAACCCAGCTAATATGTTATTTTACATCCCGTACATAATTATCCTTATATCTACTCCCAGAGACCGATACAATACTACATATCCATTGTTCTAGATCAATACAATACTAAAACCTCATATTTTCACAGACCAAAACAAAACTATCGTTCTGAATCAAGACCAATACAATACTAAAAATGAATCTTTATAAATCAACACAAAACTACATAATTGACGTTTCTAGACCAACACAATACTACAAACTCGACTTTCTAGGCCAACACACAATACGACCAAGTCAACTTTCAAGATCACAACATAATTTGGAATTCCATCTCTCCCGGAGAAGGGTCATGTTTAGACTTCATTAAATGGGAATCATTAGGCAGGCGTACGCCCCGGCGGCTGTTCCAGTGACACGTTAGTCAGCAAAGGAGGTTAAAAGCAGCCCCCATCGCTGCCGCACCGTCTCCTGTTGGGCTGCGTTGCGTTAAGAGGCAGGGCTGAGTTCACCTCAAATTAGGGGGTTATTTCTGTGCCCATCAACCCAGTTGGTAACACAGCTCATTAGGGAGAGGTACCCTTCATAAAAATACGGAAGAGACAGTGCAGCCTGCATGTAGGGCACACACACATCGCTGGATTGGTGATGAGGAGTTGCCTTTATTTATGTTGTGTTTATTTGCAGTAGAAATCGTCGTTGTTATGGGGGGGGCGGCATTTACAAAATGTAAATGATAATGTTAATTGCTCTCGTGTTGGCCGGTTACTGCAAGGTTATTACCCTGGTTGATTTTGATCGTCAACGTGGCGATCTTCAGAGACACGTGCTCTTTAGGGATCCTTTGGTCTATACATTTCAGCGGCAGCACAACGGTCGGCTGGTTTTCTTGTTTCCCGCCACTGGCTCTCCGCGGCTAAACCAAATGAGATTCTCACAGAGCCTCTTCAGTATCTACCGTATCGGGAGAAATCCGATTTGGACTTTATGAAAAGATGAACTCCTGCTGCTTGTTCCCTTTCAGATATTCATCAGTCATAAAATAGAGCCACAAGAAAAGGTAATGAAATATGCAGGTAGGAGCCGCTGAATAGGCGGCCATCTTGTTTTCCTGCTACGGCCATTATTAGATTTGTTTAAACATTGATATTTCAGAGGCTGCCTTAGCAAGGCTTCTGTCTTCACAGTCTCATATTGCTCCACAGTAAAACAAAATGTAGCCTACTTAATTATTTTCCTTTTCCGACATACTCAAACAACTTTTGAGAATAAACATTATCAAGTAAAAAAGATTAGCCTACGTATGAATATTGAATAAAACCCTTGCAGAATGTAGCAGTAAAAACTTGAAGAGAAAGAAAACCCACAGCATATGTACATAGGGACGAATCTTAAGTAGTTTTTATGACATTTATCCATATGTTTTTGTTTTATGGTTGACAAAGGCAGACAGCGCTTTATGGCGTGCAGGGATATACTGAAGTGAACTTGACACTGTTAAAGGCCAGTGAAAAGTTCAACATAAAATTGATATCACAAGGCATAAAAAGGACGAAATGTCACTGTCACTCTACCCTTCCGGCCCCCCTGTCCTTTAAGACCAAAGGGCAAGGCTGAGCGAGGATGAGTGTCCTTCGTGTGCATGATTAACATCCACCGCGATAAAAATCTGCTTGCAACTAGCACTAATAAGGAACAGGGGAAGAAGCCGTAATAGATTCAACACTTAAAGCAAAGGTTCATCTGAAAGCCAAGCATCTCATTATAACTGCGATAGGAGTCCTTTTGACAGCCCTGGCTTCGGCGGTGGCTTCTCTGCTCCTCACTCGCTGGCCTGGCCTGCATTGTCACGTCCTATTTGCTTTAAAACAGGCCTAGCCGTCAAAAGATAAGCGAGAGATGGGAATTTGAATGGACAGCGTGTTGTCAAATAAAAACCCGCTGAATGCCTCTCAATCGACAGTATCAGGGGCGAGCAAGTGGGAAGAAGTCTTTAAAGTAAAAGGAAAACAATATGTATTTGCTAGAGGATATTCTATAAAGCTGTTTTTATGTAATGTTTCACAATTGAGTCCAGGCAGGCAAAAATAACCAACTAAATTATAAGATTGACAAGACTGTTGAGTTATTGTCAATCAAACCCTGAACCATCGATGCACAATTCTCCCAGAATACTATCAGGCCTAAATTCAGTCCTGTCAAAACATCTAAAGTCCTGATACATCCCATCAAAGGAGTAGTTGAAAGGTCCTTCATGTTTGATTTTTTTTTAATTCGGTTTAATACCATCATAACGTGAGAGAAATGCTAGTAGGATTCCTAATATTGAATAATGATATAAAGTTACTAGAAACGAAGAAAATGTAAAAGAAAAAATAAATTGAGAAATTATAGCTAAATGTGAGCTCAAGTAATTAAAGGGAAAAAAACGAATTAAAAAATGTTAAAATAACAATCTAATTAGCCCTATATGGTCTGAAAAGCAATGAAATAAGTGGTGCCAAAGGATTCCTATTAGTCTGAATCACAAATTCAAGAATGTAATTTCTTTAAAGGGCTGCAGGTGATACCATAATACATTGATAGCGTAATACAGTGATACCGTAATACAGTGATACCATAATACATTATAATACATTGATACCATAATACATTGATACCGTAATACAGTGATACCATAATACATTATAATACATTGATACCATAATACATTGATACCGTAATACAGTGATACCATAATACATTGATACCGTAATACATTGATACCGTAATATATTGATACCGTAATACATTGATACCGTAATACATTGATACCATAATATAGTGATACCGTAATACATTGATACCATAATACATTGATACCATCATATATTGATACCGTAATACAGTGACGTGTGCTTCTGAGCGATTCAGAAAAATGACCGTTCTTGGCTAAAGAGAAATTTCAAGAAATAGTTTTATTATGTGTACATTTGCTGGATGCTTATATCCATTGTTACAGTACCACTGTTGTATAGTATAGTACGTTAGCAGGGGTGGTCTCTGTGGGAATTGACCTCCTAATGCTGGCAGGGTTAATGCGAAGCCCCATCAAATAAGTCAGCAGGAATACTGAACTAGGCCAAGGCAAGGCAACTTTATTTATATAGCACTTTTCATACACAAGGCAGACTCAAAGTGCTTCACATATAAACATTGTCATACAATAAAATAAGATAATAGATAAGTTAAAGAAAACATATGCAAAGAAATGAGTGAAATAGAAAGTTAAAAAGGCATTTTAGTATTAAAATGGAAAATAAATGTAAAGTTAAAAAAGATGCAATGTATTTAAGACTTAAAGACTAAAACTAAAGCAAACATAAAAGTCTTCAGTCTTGTTTTAAAGGTGCTCAGAGTTGGGGCAAGTCTTAAATCCTCAGGGAGTTTATTCCAGCTATTTGTTGCATAGTAATTAAATCCTGCTTTCCCATGTTTCGTGTTTACTCTGGGGATAATTAACAGATTGGTCTCAGAGGATCTTAGTGGTCTAGAAGGCTTATGTAGTGGAAGCATATCAGTTAAATATTTTGGGCCTAAACCATGAAGGGATTTATAGGTTAGCAACATGATTTTAAAATCAATTCTCTGACCTACAGGAAGCCAATGTAACAATTTAAAAATGTTGGTCTTTGATAGAACTCTAGCAGCAGCATTCTGAAGAAGTTGCATTCTGAACAAACTAGAAACAGAAAGGAGGTCTAATCACTCAAAACATTCCCACTCTCACTTACATCTCCTTGCATTCATTGGTATATGTTGGCTATTTACAAACCACAATATTCAGTGGCAAGACATTCCCCGATAGAAGTGGGGTCGCGATAATAATCTGCTCAGCCATCAGTCACGGGACACCAGTGACACGGGGGACATACACAACCGTGTACAACGTAATTATAATAGGCAGAAGATCTAACACGAACCTCGCTGTGCCACATAGAAGCAGGGTTAAGCTTGTTTTCTCTGTTGGAATCTTAATGAGAGGAATATGTTCCAGAAAAAAATCTATTTACATGAAATGTGACAGGACAAGTTGAAACGTGAAAAACACGAGGGTAAAACGAGGGTAAAGTACACACACACAAGCACTAACGCGCAGGCGCACACGCAGACACCGACACACACCGACACACACACACACACACACACACACACACACACACACACACACACACACACACACACACACACACACACACACACACACACACACACACACACACAAGGACCCATCTAGGTGTGCAGTGAACCGTTGGCTTCCCCAGAAGCACAGTGTTTCATTCCAAGCCTAAACTCTGGAACAAATCAGTCATGGAGCAAATACATTTTTCCTAGGCTATGTGACATGTAGAGTAATTGCTTACATACTCATAGCTTGGCATGCAAGGGCAAAGTGAAAGACAAAAGAAAATGCTTATTTATTTTGCCCATGCTTGGCGTGGCTAATTCAGCGGCAACGATGAAGAGAAGCTTCTGATATCAGGTAGAACTTCTCCGGGGCAGAACTTCTACCTCGGTAGAATTAGCATATAAACTAATTTGCGGTCCTCCATCTTGTTTCAAGTTGATTTTAAGGATGGCTGCCGAGGCTCCTGATGTACCCGCGTAATTATTCGTCAGAGATTCTCCCCCTTCCCCCCCCCCCCCCCCCCGAAAAAAATTAAACCACTTCCGTCAGATGAACTGCGAGGACCATTAAAAATGGGAGGAGATGGCGTGTGTGTGTGGACGTAGCGGAAGAAAGATAGGTCTGCTGCCTGACAAAACATTCCCCAAATAGGCGGCTGGCCTTTTGGGAGACGTGCAGTGGGAGGCAGAACAGACCGAGGGAGGTGAGCTGACATTTCGGAGAGGCTACGCAGCGTTGAAACGAAAGGGTTTAGTATAAAGCCGTGTTTTACCTCAAGAACGCTCTGGACATCAAGGGACTGCTTTCCCACGCAGAAAGGCAGATTTCAACCAAGGCGTTGATTTAAACAATATCCCAGAGAGTGGCAATGACAAAACGTGTGGAGCTACTGCACAAGGAGGTGGATTAAGCACTGAATCCTCGCTGACAATGGGCTAAACACGAGGCTGAAAGCAGTCGCAGTACATTTCAGAAATGAAGTACAAAGGTTCAATTTAGGAGGGGGTTTTAAAATACATTTGAAAATACATCAAAAAGCCAAGCACAATGCAGGGGTTTTCATTTTTTTTATAGACAGCATGCACAATGCTTCAAACAACAAAATGAATATCAATAAGAATGTACCTGTAGGCCTGAAGGAAATAAGTGATATGTATTGTCCTAAGATCAGTCACTATGCATTAAGTGCAGGGAGCAGGAGACGGAAGGAAAAGCCAGCACACAAATATTATGCTTTGTCACTCGGTTTTGGAAAAAGGACAATGATGGCTTTCTTTCTCAAAATACAAAACTAAGATCATTGGCCACATAAGAATTTAAGTGTTTCCGAATTCATCCCATTCCATTATGGGGTTTAAATCTTGCACAACTCATCCTCCCTTGAGTAAGAAAATGCCGTTTCAATCTTGTACAGCGCCAGAGTCAAAACATTAAAGACTGGTGGAGGAAGAGGGCTGTGAGGATGAGAAGCACCAGCCGCAGAGAGCTTTGCCATCTCATCACTCATTCAGACATCTACCATAGTTTATCAAAGATGTCTGTTTAGATTTCCAATTGTCTTCAAGCACTTTCACCTGTAAGTGAACCGCGTACGAGACGGCATTATGACTTCCCTGCAAAACATAAATTGAGTTTCCTTCTACACACACATCATCTTTATCCCAATCAGCGATAATAACGGGCTTTAAAACGAGTGGGTTATCTGTCTACGCTTCGGCTGACAACACACTAATGAGTGTTGTGTGTCTCGAAGTCACATGAGACAAAGTGGTTCCACTGCCTTATATGGGCAGTCCCTACTATGGCCAAAATCACTGAGCGCATTTCAACAGCTGGGGGGGGGGGGGCGCATCGCTGTTCCCTGCCATGAATGCTTTGTGCTTTTGGCAAAGCGCCCTGGGCAGCCCGAGCTGAAACCACTGAGTTGCTAACATTTTCTCTACAAATTCAAAAAACAACAACATTGTAACAGCTTCTTGCTTTAGCGTGTCTCAGCTCACGGCGGTGGCCAGCAATCACTCAACCGGCAGCCGAAGCCAACACGCTTAAGTCGTATCAAAACTCTGTGACAGATCTGGATTTCCCTTCGCAGCTCACATTTGCCAATGTTACTCTGGTTTTAACCCATTTCTGTAATTTCTTATACATCCGACAATGTATTACTGCAGCTAAAGGCACTAGGAATTAAGTAAGCTTGCTGTACCCTTGTGTCTATCATATGACTGTCCTCTACACCTAGTAACCTGGAGTAACTCCAAGTAAAGGCAAGATTTTCTCTCCGGGCTGGAGTAAAACTTTTGGAATGGTTCATGGTTCATGGTTGCTGCCATTTGTAGCTTTCTGCATGGACTGCAGATATATCTTGATGAACTATGATCCAGAAAATCGATGCATTAGTAACCTAAATCGTACTCATAATCCCTGTAAAAGGATGCAATGTGTTTAAAATATTCAGAAATCAATCACCACAGCTTTCTGGTAATAGGCTGCACCTATTGTGGGGAGGACTACTTCAACAGTTGGCAAAAAAAAACCACCCAATTTCTAGTCCTAGCTGTAGACAATTCTATAGTTGCCTTGCAGCAGTCAAAAGGTGCTGTGTGCACTGCTCAGTTTTTCAACTAAAATGGAGTGCAGTGGCCTTGCGTTTCACAGCCTGCTTCAGTTTTCGATGTAATCTGCCTGTGCTGGTTTCTGACACATCCCCGGTCTTTAGAATACATACAGAGCCATGTAGCGGAGGTGTTACGGCCCCTGACACCATATACAAGTCCTTGAATCGGGGGTCTTCCCTAGGTAGAGTGGAGCTTATATTGATCTATTGAAGCGCATAATGGGATACCAAACTCTTTGGAAGGTTAATACGTTCATGTTTAATGTAGGAAGTGTCCCCCAGTGGTGTACAGTCAGAGCCAGACACTTTCAAGTCTGATTCTGAAGAGAGAGAGAGAGAGAGAGAGAGAGAGAGAGAGAGAGAGAGAGAGAGAGAGAGAGAGAGAGAGAGAGAGAGAGAGAGAGAGAGAGAGAGAGAGAGAGAGAGAGAGAGAGAGAGAGAGAGAGAGAGAGAGAGAGAGAGAGAGAGAGAGAAACAGGGAAATGGAGCTTGAGAGAGTGAAAAAAAAACATTGAGTGCAAGTGAGTGAGGGACATATTCATTTTCCATTGGGGATTGATAAAGCACATTATAAGAGGAAAAACATACAGGACGATAGATGTGAAATGAGAGAAAGGAGGAGGTGGATCAATTTGTTTGCGCATGCGTGAGTGTGTGTGTGAGTGATATTTGGAGAGTGAAAAAAAAATATTGAGTGCAAGTGAGTGAGGGACATATTCATTTTCCATTGGGGATTGATAAAGCACATTATAAGAGGAAAAACATAGAGGACGATAGATGTGAAATGAGAGAAAGGAGGAGGTGGATCAATTTGTTTGCGCATGCGTGAGTGTGTGTGTGAGTGATATTGTGTGTGTTTGTGTGTGTGTTTGTGTGCGTGCGGGTGTGTTCGGAGATGCACAGGTCCTGTTCTAGATCTCTGTGACTTCTTTTTGGTTCAATTGAGGGTGAGATGGCTTCCCACAGACACCAGGAGCCAGTTTATGGTCCTTATTGTTCTGTTCTTGTCCTTGGGGACTGGTTGGTAAAAGTCATGTACTATATTTACTTAATTGGTTGCTATAAGAAAATAATCGAGGACCGCTCTGTTAAACTTCATAGTCCCATCCTCGTCTTTTAGCAGGGCTTCATTTTGAGAAGGAGAGAGAGCGCAAGAGATTGATTGAGGGAAAAAAACATTGAGAGAGACGGAGGGAAATAGGGAAAGGGAAGATGAAGGGAGACAGAGAGAGAAATAGAATGAAACAAAGGAACAGCTTGGGTGAGTGAAGGGGGGAGAGAGAGAGAGAGTCACAGACAGACAGAGAGACAGACAGACAGAGAGGCAGACAGACAGAGGGCAGACCGACAGACAGACAGACAGACAGACAGACAGACAGACAGACAGAGAGGCAGACAGACCAACAGACAGACCGACCGACAGACAGAGAGGCAGACAGACAGAGAGGCAGACAGACAAGCAGACAGACAGACAGACAGACAGACAGACAGACAGACAGACAGACAGAGAGGCAGACAGACAGAGAGGCAGACAGACAGACAGACAGACAGACAGACAGACAGAGGCAGACAGACAGAGAGGCAGACAGACAGACAGACAGACAGACAGACAGACAGACAGACAGACAGACAGACAGACAGACAGACAGACAGACAGACAGACAGACAGACAGACAGACAGACAGACAGACAGACAGACAGACAGACAGAAGGAGATAGAGATGGATTTTGTATGCATACGTTTCAAATGGTACATTAAAGGCTCTGGTAAACTGGCCCGACACAACGACTCCTGTTACCTACAGGCATTGAGTGTGAGCGGTGGTTTGCAGGAAACGCTACACAATCCTACTCTCCCTTGCACACACACAGACACACGCACACACATGAAAGAAAATGCCCACACACACACACACACACACACACACACACACACACACACACACACAACACACACACACACACAACAAAATCACACACACACACACACACATGAAAGAAAATGCCACACACCACACACACACACACACACACACACACACACACACACACACACACACACACACACACACACACACACACACACACCGCAGAGATCACACGGCAGATTCTGATCTTGTGTGTTGGTGGTGTTACACAATTGCCTGCACGAACAGCCTAGTCAGACTTCCGTTTCGGTTTTCTCTTTCTAAATAATGTGCTTTTACCTCGTACCATATGTATAGTGCATAGGTATTTTTAGCAGACACTTTTATCTGAAGTAACGTTCAGAATACATTCAGATACACAGGATACAGACACAGGGGAATCAAGGAACTACATTGCGCCCCCCCCCCCCCCATCTTTTGATTTCTGACCCCTTTGATAAAAAAAAAACTGTCAGGTTAACCCAAAAGGGAAGGGACTGTTTTGTTATGATTCATTTTCTTCCAGGGAGAGCAACTTTTATGTTCAAATCTTTACACGACTTCTGATGTGCAGAATGAAAAGCCCTGCAGCAGGCATTTTTAACTAGAGAGTGAAAGACAGACAGACGAGACAGCAAGAGAGAGAGAGTGAAGGATTATTCACTAGAGGGATAGAGTGCTAGAGAGAGAGAGAGAGAGAGAAAGAGAGAGTGACAAACACAGGGAGAGAGGGAGTGCGTGCATGAGCGAGAGAGACCGGCATAAAGGGAGAGAGTGAGACAGAGAGGACTGTGATTAATAGGCTCCTGTAGGAAATATTTATAGGCTCTGCTCTCATATGGGCTTTGAGATTGTTTTTTGTATTATTATTTAAAAAAAGTGCAGAGTGGCTGCTTGTGTTCCTGTCAATTTGGGACTTGTACCATCCCTATAGGACTCAGGGAGGTACACAGAACTCAATACAGAGTCCCCATTATCTCTCTCCTCACCACGCCAAACTACACAAATAGTAAAATCTCGAGATAGGAAATATAAAAAACCAAGTTATATATTATATTTCTATGTTGCTGTATATTTGTAATGTTCATTGCTTTATAGAGTGGGCAAGCGCAAACATTCTGCTATTAAGCACATAAATAACAGGTAGAGCTCTTTCTCCTGCCATGATGGAGACCCCCACGGACAGGGTCTTTAATCACTTCTCCAAGCAGACTAATAAAGCATCCCGACTAGCTCCCCAGGGGACTTCCTGTGAAAACAATATTGCCGTCCCAGTTTTTGAATTAAGACGTCACACACATGTAATTAACAGTTGGCTTTCCTGAAGGAGCTCCATGTTATTTTCCTTTTGAATGATGAACATGGGATTAACATTTCCATTCCTGGCCTCTCTTTCTTTTCGCTATTTCCTTGTTTCTTCCATCAATTATTTTTGTATTCATGTCTCTCTGCCGTTCTCTTTCTATCTGCCTTCTTTCTCTCTTTAAATAAAGTGCAGAGGACAGAATATGGGACATTTAAGTGTGTCTACGTTCTTCTGACGGCCGGCTTGTATCAGTCAAGGACTCAGCTCGTAGAAGAGATTAATGGCGAAGGCAAGCTTCCAGGCTTTTTATTAATCAACCCTGACCTTTTGGGGAACGTGTGTGTTGGTACGTTGCGTGTATTTCACCCTTGAACGACGAACGCTCGCCAGGGATTGCTCCGTTTCGCCACACTAAATGAGAAAGACAAAGTGATTCAAATGTAGGGGTTGTTTTACATGCGGAAAATAGACGAAGAGGAGGGATGGGTAGGAAGCCTGCAAGCAGTTGGGTGGATATTAAAGTAAAAAATCTGAAGCTGGAGCCTGTCCCTGCATGGTCTCTCAACCATCCTCCCCAGGAGAGAGAGAACGAGAGCGAGAGCACAAGAGAGAGAACGGGAGAGAGAGAGAGAGAGAGAACGAGAGAGAGAGAGAGAACAGGAGAGAGAGAGAGAGAGAGAGAGAGAGAGAGAGAGAGAGAGAGAGAGAGAAGAGAGAGAGAGAGAGAGAGAGAGAGAGAGAGAGAGAGAGAGAGAGAGAGAGAGAGAGAGAGAGAGAAAGAGAGAGAGAGAGAGAGAGAGAAGACAAGAGAGAGAGAACAGGAGAAGAGAGAGGAGAGAGAGAACAGAGAGAGAGAGAGAGAGAAGAGAGAGAGAGAACGGGAGAGAGAGAGAGAGAGAGAGAGAGAGAGAGAGAGAGAGAGAGAGAGAGAGAGAGAGAGAACAAGGAGAGAGAGAAGAGAGAGAGAGAGAGAGAGAGAGAGAGAGAGAGAGAGAGAGAGAGAGAGAGAGAGAGAGAGAGAGAGAGAGAGAGAGAGAGAGAGAGAACAAGAGAGAGAGAACGGGAGAGAGAGAGAGAACGGGAGAGAGAGAGAGAGCGCGAGCGAGAGACACGGGAGATCTTGGCTTTGAAGATCACAGTGCATCACGCCGTTTGGTATAACATCTCCAGCCCAGAACTTGTGACAATCAATCTCTCGCCCGCTCTAGTTGACAATCCCTCTCGAGTTCTCTCCCTCGTTAGTGTGAGCGGCCGCGCCCGTTCCCTCAGTGTCATTGATGGCGTTCTTGTGGCTCTCCGAAGATATAGGAGGGGAGGTGGTGTGGGAGGTGGAGGAGTATGAAGGAGGAGGCGGTGGAGGAGGTGGTGGAGGAGGACTGTCGTAGTTACATGATGGAACCTGATTATGGCGAGCAACACAGAGACAGGGAGAAGAGAGAGACAGGGAGAGAGAGAGAGGGAGGGAGGGAGGGAGGGAGGGAGGGAGGGAGGGACAGAGCGAGAAGTTTGACAGACACAGAAAGACCATAGAAAGATCTGAGAAGGACTTTATCAACTCTATAATGAGATTGAGATAAAAAACAATCAAAATCGAAGGCAAAGGAGACAATGGTAGCGACTCCACGCACATTGAAGATTGGCGTGGATGATTGATTACCCTGGTCCTTTGTACTCGTGCTGTTGAGAGAGACTTGATTGTGAACTCGCTGTGAACTTTCCAAAATGTTCAAGTTTTCCACACCAAGGTGCCAGAGAGAAGGCAAATGCTTGATGGCAGAGGCAATGTCTTCTGCACTGATCCATGCTGCTTCTGATCCATAGCTGGCTGCACAGCACAACACTTCACCTCTGTGGTGGCTCGGATCCACTCCGTTCGCCTTCACAAAGCGCTTTTTGACAAAGGCTCACATTCACATGCAAATAGTAATGCAGATTCACCTGTTTGACGGACGCACATGTGCGCGTGTTAATGCCAGAGAGGGAGAGAGAGAGAGAGAGAGAGAGAGAGAGAGAGAGAGAGAGAGAGAGAGAGAGAGAGAGAGAGAGAGAGAGAGAGAGAGAGAGAGAGAGAGAGAGAGAGAGAGAGAGAGAGAGAGAGAGAGTGTATGTGTGCCTGTTCCTGTGTGTGTGTGTTGCACTAGATATTTGCTATCCTTCACATGGCTGTGAGGGGCAGCACAGGATACATTAGAAACAATTTCCCCAATCCCCTATCCCCCACCCCGACAGCCAGGAGACCTCCCTCCAGCACAGGGAGCGCTAGATTTTAATCCACTGATAGATTTGTGTGTGTGTGTGTGTGTGTGTGTGTGTGTGTGTGTGTGTGTGTGTGTGTGTTGTGTGTGTGTGTGTGTGTGTGTGTGATGTGTGGTGTGTGTGTGTGTACAGATTTCCAATATGCATTCTAAACGGCCATGTGTGCTTAGGCGTCTATGTGTGTGTGTGTGTGTGTGTGTGTGTGTGTGTGTGTGTGTGTGTGTGTGTGTGTGTGTGTGTGTGTGTGTAAAGATTTCCAATGTGTGTATGTGCCTCCTAATCGTCCATGTGTGCTCCGGCGTCGATGTGTGTGCGTGCGTGTGTGTGCACGTGTGTCTCTCCATAGGGCGTGCAGTGCGCGCCACCCGGTTGGCATGGGGGGGTTAGACCGGGGCCCACCGTGGCGGTTTCTGCCAGGCCCGCTGTTCTGCCACGCATCATTAAACCACCCATCACTCCGACCCCCCGACCCCCCCCTTCCCCCCTGCATTATTCATCCCCTCCAGAGTCCATCTGAGGCCGATGGGATTTTAGTGGAGGCATCGCCATCGTCCGCGGTCCCCCCGGCGCCCGGGTAACGACCAGCGCCGCACCCAACCCGTCCTCCCACGCCTCCCGTCCTCCGCAGTATCTTGGGATAAAAGATGGCTGCCGCATCGTACTAACTCGCTTGTTTTTTTTCGATTTCACGGAGGCCGAGATAACTCCGCTGTCATGGCGAGGAAGAGGGGTGGGGGTGGGGTGGGCTGTGGCCCTGAGTGCAGTGTGGTTTTGTGTGTGTTGGGTCCATGTCATTTGAGTGTGTTGCGCATCTGCAAGTGTGTAGCTATTATTTGGGCATCCCCTGGCTGCCTGCCTGCGCCTGCGTCGTTTGGTTGTTTGGTGACATTTACATTTGTATCTTTGCAGTTTTTCTGGTCAGCCGCCATATAGTCTGACAAAAGACACCACTTTACTATGTCGCAGACCATCACACACAGACACACACGTGCACACGCGCACACACAAATATGAAATACTATTAAAAATACTGCACGGGCGTGAGTGCTATACATGACATAGCACTCTCACAATGTAGCTCTATACCAGGTCTTTTGTGCAGAGTCCTGGTGTGTGTGTGTGTGTGTGTGTGTGTGTGTGTGTGTGTGTGTGTGTGTGTGTGTGTGTGTGTGTGTGTGTGTGTGTGTGGTGTGTGTGTGTGTGTGTGTGTGTGTGTGTGTGTGTGTGAGCGTGGTGATGTATTTGTGTTTTGTGTGTGCGTGTGTGTGTGTGTGTTTATTTATTTATTTGAGGCGACGTGATTCAGCTCCACCTCATCCTTCAATGCAGCAGGTCCATTTGGGTGAAACCTCTTTCTGCTGACAAAGTGGCGCTTCGCTCCCAGAGTGCTACTTGCGTAATACTTCTCCGCTCGATATATTTACATGCAATACTTCACACACGTCCGTTCAGCTGCCTGCCACGCTCAATCACCGCAAGCAAGGTGAGTTGTCATCCGATGAATGCGACAATATTTATGACTTGACTTCTGCTCTGATGGGTCCATACAGTATTTTTATCCTCCTCCTCCTTCCTCAAATTCCCACCACCACAGGCCCAGCTATGCATGTGCAAGCACGCACGCACACACGCATGCACGTGCACCCACACACACACACAGACGAACACACACAGCCAAAAAAATTAAATCCCTGATTCATTTATAGTCATAGATTTTAGAGCATAAAGGAGGACTTTGATGGACGTACTGCGATTATTTTTAAAAAGGTGCCAACGTTCTCTCCGAGATCCAGACTTTAGCCAACTCAGCACAGCCCTGCAGCCCTGGCGCTATGGGCTTATTTAAATAGACAGGCGGGGAGTAGATTAGCGGACCAGCACTTCTTTCAAGCTAACCATTTAGGCCTTCAGCCTCAATACAGCACAGATAACAAAAAATGAATAATACATGCCTCGCACGCATTACTGGCCCCTGCAAGAAAGACGTCTCAATGCACACGTCACGTATCGCTATTAACTGAATATACATTATTCTAAATATGTCTGTCGGGTATGCCTCATTTCCCGATTATTTGCGGAGGAATTAGGGAACTTGATTGGAAAAATGGGCCCGTCGAATCAAATTGATAACCTTGCCCGGTGAGGTGGAGCCGTGATAAATGATTGTGTGGAGTTCAGCCGAGCATTGGTGGTGTGTGCCGCCACACTATAAGTAGGGATTAACTCCTCACTAATGAAGGGCAATTTGGCGGAGGTCTTAGGACTGGGGGATGCGCCTGAAACACCCCGCCCACACACACACACAAAACACACACATCACTGACCCACTAACCCCATCCTACCCCCAGAGATACTCGCACACGACACACACACATATATAACTCGAAATCCGTAGCCACATCACGGAAACACGCCGATTTCCGTGATGTGGCCACGGAATTCGCTCCAATGCAAGTTAATGACACTGATGTTCCGTGGCTCACACACGGATCCCCGTTTCAACGAGCGAGTCGACCACGGGTGCTTAATCTCACAGTCCCGTGTTGGTCTCACGGAATCACTTAAATCGTCCGTGATGTGGCCACGGAAATTTGCCTCCAAATGCAAGTAAATGACACTGTTATTCCGTGGCTCACACACGGATCCCCGTTTCAACGAGCGAGTCGACCACGGGCGCTTAACTCACAGTCCGTGGTGGTCTTCACGGAATCACTTAAATCGTCTCGTGATGTGGCCACGGATTGGCTCCAATGCAAGTAAAATGACACTGTTATTCGTGGCTCCACACACGGATCCCCGTTTCAACGAGCGAGTCGACCACGGGCGCTTAACTCACAGTCCGTGGTGGTCTCACGGAATCACTTAAATTGTCCGTGATGTGGCTACGGAATTGGCTCCAATGCAAGTAAATGAATATGTTATTCCGTGGCTCACACACGGATCCCCGTTTCAACGAGCGAGTCGACCACGGGCGCTTAACTCACAGTCCGTGGTGGTCTCACGGAATCACTTAAATTGTCCGTGATGTGGCTACGGAATTGGCTCCAATGCAAGTAAATGACAATGTTATTCCGTGGCTCACACACGGATCCCCGTTTCAACGAGCGAGTCGACCACGGGCGCTTAACTCGCAGTCCGTGTTGGGTCTCACGGAAATCACTTAAATCGTCCGTGATGTGGCCACGGAATTTGCTCCAATGCAAGTAAATGACACTGTTATTCCGTGTCTCACACACGGATCCCCGTTTCAACGAGCGAGTTCGACCACGGGCGCTTAACTCACCAGTCCGTGGTGGTCTCACGGAATCACTTAAAATTGTCCGTGATGTGGCTACGGAATTGGCTCCAATGCAAAGTAAATGACACTGTTATTCCGTGGCTCACACACGGATCCCCGTTTCACAACGAGCGAGTCGAACACACGGGCGTTAACTCACAGTCCGTGGTGGTCTCACGGAATCACTTAAAATCGTCCGTGATCGTGGCCAATGCACACATCGTCCGTGAATTTGCCCCAATGCAAGTAAATGACACTGTTATTCCGTGGCTCACACACGAGAGAGAGAGAGAGAAGTGGTGTGGCAGAAAGTACAGTGCACCCTAGGTAGGCTATCAGAGAGAGAGAGAGAGAGAGAGAGAGAAGAGAACGTGAGAAGAGAGTGCTTCGCCTTCAGAACCGAGAAGTGGTGTGGCAGAGAGAGTGAGGAGAGAGAGAGAGGAAGTCCGCAGAAGTGTGTGGCAGAATACAGTGCACCCTACGGTAGGCTATGCGGTCAAAACCCACAAATGGCAACAAAGGGTCCAATGCTTTTGTATTTTATGGATACTTACAATTTTTGGCAGCAGATAGTGTGGTGGTACACACTCTAGATTCATGTATCGTGCTCATGCCCACGAAAATATAATCTATTGAACTTGTCCCAGAGCACGGTTGTCTGACTTATTGTGCTGCTACACAGAACACCAAACCATAGCCATTCAATTGGGATATTTTTGATTCGACTATAGAAGGGTGTGTGCGCTGGTACAGGGCACCCTCTTATGTATGTGTCAAAACACCAACCCGGTCTCACGAACAATTCGTGACACTGTCATCACGTTATTTAATCTATTTTTTCGTGATCAAGCGACACGTATTTAAAATGTTCGTGTCCAGAAGCACAATTTCAAGGCTCATGGTATCTCAATTGGAAGTATTTGTCGTGTCACTAAGCACGACTTCCAAACTAAGGTTCTGTCCGGCAGCGTTCTCCCTAACGTCCCTGAAGGAGCTCCGTACAGAACATTGATTGTTATAGTGTTATATTGAAATTGTCTGCGATAGCTAACAATGTGACAGCTTTTGGCCACCCGTTTCTACTTAAAATTGTCTGTGATGATAACTAACAATACGACAGCTTTTGGCCACCCGTTTCTACTTTCGCCTTTGATCCTGAGAAATTGTAACAATTCACGGAATATATTAAATGCGTGGGACTGCTACTGTAGGCAACCGCGAAGGAAACAAGGTAGCTGCTTCATCTGTTCTTTTTAGAATGGTATGTTCTTGATGTTTATTGTACTACCCATTCTATTATCTTGTTCTTGGCTATGTGCAGGGACGTGGGAAGTAGTGGTTGCGGGGGGTGATATTGGATGTTGTATTGGACACCATACAGAGTATTTGTGTGACGTTGGTTTCACTAAAGCAAAGGGACATAAATAACTGGTTAATGCGCGCACATTGTTTTTGTTTGTGTTCCCGCTTATTCTCTCTCCGTCCACAAGAAGCTCATGGCTCTTTCTTTAAATTGATCCAAATGACAATTTTTATTTGTTTTTATTTGATTCTTACTACGATCTACGGATCGGATAGTTACAGCACACACACACACGCAAGCCGCAAACACAACGCACACACACACACCAACACACACCACACACACACACCACACACCACAACATCCAGACAAAAGCATCATGGAAAGGCATGTCTCCGTCCGTTTGATAGCTATTATTTAAATGGCCTACAAAGAAATGGTCAGTGAAATTGTCCTATTTTTTCCTCTACACTCTGACATAAAATTGATTGATAGGGTTGAACAGAACAGGACACATAAGCCACCATAAAAAACACAATCGACAACACACGGAAGGACGGGTCACTGTGAGCTTTTTGTGCGCCCGATCAATTGAGGGGCGTTGGCTTATCATAAACAAAGCGGAGGCTACTGACCAATAGGGAACCGTCCATCAGTAATCGCCCAGCACATGGCTAATTTGAATAATGATATAATAATTCTATGAGAATAATAATTAATATGAGAATTAAAGTTAGGAGATGTTCTGGTAAAGTAACCTGATGTCTTCTTTGTTAATGATTTTTTACTTCCTGAATTGATGTTTGTTAACGAGTACACTACACTATTCAAAAATTAATGTTCTTCTGTCTCAGAAATGCGGAGTTGAAAACCGAAACTTAACTGTCGCCAGGCTGGGCTGACTTTGAGTTGGAGCAGCCAAATAGCCTAAAATTATAAATACTTGTTACTAAATAGAAGTAAGGCCTAATGTGTACGTTGTGTTGTGTGATTTTCCTACTTGCTACAGTAGATTCTGCGCTTCTGAACGGGCCACTACTGTTCATGCTAATAGACTACACTATCGCCGTCCACATGAACACCACCCGGCTTCTTTTTTTCTTTTTTTAATTTTTTTTGATATGATTTTCGGCAAACCGAAAATCGTTTTATTCGTTTGCGGCCAGGGGAATACTCGTATTCTGATTGGCGTGCATTAACTCCTGATATTGGCTTTGACACCTGCTAAAGTAGTTTCCAGTCAGTGTTTAGATTTCTTCTGCCCGAGCCCGAGCCCCACCCGTTGTTTACCACACTATCCTCGGCCGGACCATTTTTATTTCCTATTTTATCAATTTGTTTATTGGCCTAATCTGAGGAGAAATCTATGCACGCGTGTTACAACGGTTCCTTCTTAATGCCGTGGGACGCTCCTTTCACTTCATGGGTAGCTCCGCGTGACGTTCAACCCCAGTGTCTTTCCGTTGCTAACGACGACAACCGTCTTTGCGGGACCAAATTATTTCTCTATGCTGCAACGGCTAACGAAGCCAAAAGACTTGTATGCCCCCCCCCATCTCTT
>OLKM01000064.1:186215-311215 GCA_900291075.1 Melanogrammus aeglefinus
AAAAAATCACTGACAAAGTGCTGCTTTATATTCAGTCTTAAAAAAGGCAGAGCATATAACGCCAGTCCTAAGTATGAAACCTCATGCCCCGGGGGGGGGGGTGTCAAACTACAACAGAAATATGAAACGATTTCATTGCTGAGCTCGGCGGCACGGTTTCCTTCTGACATAACGAGATTTAATAAAGAGACAGCTCTCCAGTGTCACGTGACCAACCCCCTAATTCCCATGCCCGCCTCTACACTGCGGGAGCATACCCAGACACAGGGCTTAGTGGTCGACGCAAGACGTTAATCTAACCCAACCCGACACTGATGATCAGCCTGCCTCGCTTTCGCCATTACAACAAACCTACAGGCCGAGGGGGAAGACATTCGGCCATCAGGATAATTGGCCGAAGTCCCTTAACACTGCCCTATGTGTGACTTTTATGTGGCATCATTCAACAGAGTCTGCAACTTTCTTTCAATGCAGTCGTTGCTCATTTCTAGAAGTTTGTGAAATTAAATTCTTGAGTATCTGGAGAATGACATTTGCAAGAGGGGGGACTTTAAATTATGTATGATAATACATTGTGCGAGATAATGCTGAACAAGGAAAAGTGTTGCTGCGAAGGAGAAGGTGAAAAGTGCAGGTTTGTAAAGGGGTTGGAAATGTCATTGTTACATGGAGGGAGACATGAACAGTAGAAGCAGCGGATGATAAACAGCGGGAAAGATCCATCTCACACTCATACTTCCTGTTGATGGTAAATGGCAAACCGACTGCATTCAAACAGAGCTTTTCTTATCAGTGGCCAGTCACAAGCGCTTTACAAGGTTGCCTAGCATTCACCCGTTCATGCACACATCAACACACCAACGGTGACGGTGGTGTCAACCGCACAAGGAAACAGCCAGCTTGTCGGGAGCAGTTAGGGTAAGGCGTCATGCTCAGGGACACTCGGAGGACACAGGGATCATACTAGCAACCCACTCGCCTACCTCCATGTGCCATACCCAGGCCGCACCCAGTCAGTGGATGACTGTGGCTTTACTTTTCACAGCTGGAGGTGCGCACATACATTTATTACAACATAGAATCACGTATGTAGCCTCATCTGCACTGAACATCATGTATTTTGACAGAAAATGTTTTAAATAAAAAGCTCAAAAATTTGTGTTACCCAGCTACGATCACATAAAACTTCACGCACAAACAGACCTCCCCACAATCCAACTTTAACATCTTTCACATCGTTTAATAGTAGCAAGAGAAAATACTGGGATGTACACCCACATCCACACAGACACACACCGCAAGCATTCAAGCAAAAACCAAACAAACACCCAGGGAGACTGCAGGCAGAAGACTGCTGCTCCTTGCCAATCCTATTTCCCAAACATTAGCCGTCTTTCTCCGAGACGACAGCAACTCAGATCGAGAGCCAGCGGAGAGGGCGCGGCCGGGAGAGATAGGCAGCCATTGAGCGAGCGAGTGTGTGAGAGGAAGAGAGCGATGGGATGCTAAATGGAATGGTAATCGGAGGAAAAGATGGTCCGAGAGGGAGACACAGATTTGACGGCGGAAAGATGAGAATAGAGAAGGGAGAAGAGAGGAGTGGGGGGAGGTGGGGGCAAGATGCCACATTAGCTCAACCTCAGGCCTGCTCCTTCGCTTCACTGGCCCTGCATCCCGAGCACAACATATGCATGGGAACCCCTGGTGCCTGCCAGCCGCCGCAACAAAGGAGCATGGGCAAGAGAGGGAGAGGGAGAAAGGGAGAGAAGGAGAGGGAGAGAGAGAGAGAGAGAGAGAGAGAGAGAGAGAGAGAGAGAGAGAGAGAGAGAGAGAGAGAGAGAGAGAGAGAGAGAGAGAGAGAGAGAGAGAGAGAGAGAGAGAGAGGGGACGTCAAGAGTGGAAGTAGTGTGTTGTTAAAAAGAGTATAAAAGATGGAAACGTACAACGCTGCTGAGGGGATTTAGTGCTACGAGAGAAAGGTAGCAGAAAAATCAGGGAGATTGGACGAGGGAGGGAGAGAAACCGCGTAGGATGACAGGCTGCAACTCTGCAACTTTCTAAAGTCCAAGTGGGCACGTGGGTTTATTTGCTTTAGCTACAGACTTCTAGACAAAGGTTCGGTTCGGTTCTTTGGTCAGACGACGTAAATAATAATAATAATAATAATAACAATATCAATCAGAGTTGCACAGCAGTTCTGTGTGGATGGCCGGACTGGTAACCTTAACCAAGCACCAGTATCTTAGCTAGCCCCCCCCCCCAGGTTACAAGCACAGCTGGGGCGCTCTCGGAGAACCTCATTGTGGGTCCATCTCTAAAAAGACCACATTTCCCCGCATCTCATTCAACCTGATATTTACTCCGTCCTTCACCGAAGACGATCCGTTCCCCCCCCCCCCCCCCCCCCCTTTGATTTCTTCATCTCACAGGTAGCGCTGTCTGCTGGTGGCCGTGCTGCCAAGTCTCCGCGGTCATTTGGGGCAGGAGATAGGGCCGGGACGGGGATATTACTCGTAGGCAGGCAGTGATTGAATTGGATGCTCGGGGGTCAAACACACCAAAACGACAGCGCCGCGGCGACCATGGGTGACATCCAATCAAAAGCGGGGAGCCGGGGCCTTGTCTGGCGAGCAGCTCACATAGAGCGATAGAGAGGGAGGGAGAGATAAGGAAGGAGAGAGAAAGTTGGGGGGAGGAAGGGAGAAAGGGGGAGGGAGGGAGGGGGCTTGAGGGTAAAAAAAAAATTTAAAAAAAAGGGACGAGGGATGACAACAAAAGCGGGGAACTGCGCCGCCGCCACCGCTGGCCATGTTTTGTTGCCGTGGCGATCACGTGGCATCTCATTTAGGGCGGCAGGGTAAATAAATCCAATGGGGATGTCATTGCAGTGAAGTCTTCTAAGGGCCTCTTCGAGAGGAGAGGGACAAGGCAGACCGAAATAGACAGGAAAGGGAAACAACACAAAAAGACAGATGGGAAAATAGAAGGAGATGAGATGAGATGGGGGGGGGGGGGTTGAAAGAAATTTAGAAGATAATTGTGTGAGAAACAGAGTAGTCGGGGCTGCATCTGAAAATGTACTACAAACCAGAGTGTGTACTGTTTTCCGGTGTACGTTATGTATGCGAGGCAAAAGCATGCATTTCTGGGGAGTTTATTATTATTATTATTAGTTGTCTGTTTGGCGGGGGTTTACTGGTTCCAGAGTTGAAGCCGTTGTAATTCTTAACATTTCAAAGTATCCCCTTCGACTATCTCTCGTAGAAACTGTGAGTTACCCAAGCAAACATTGGTGTCCATAACATGCGTATTTAATTTTAAGTATACACCGTTTTTTGCGTACTATGTGTATAGACAAGGACGGACACACATTACTTCTCTGGCCTACTAACGCAGTCTGCTGGAGGGGAGGTTGCGTCGGTGCCCGGGACTCTACCGGAGCGAGGATACAACAAGCTGGTCTTCCATTGGACGGGTTTAAAGGCTTGAAAAGAGCAGTGGCTTGTATAACAGGAGAATGAGCTCGTACAACACTATGGGATGATATTTTCCTTTCAGGTCAGATATGTGTGCAACAAATCATGATCACCTCTAGACATGAAATTGAATTAGCTTCAGCAATACAATCGAGCACCGGAGTACAGAGCAAAGCTCCACGCAATGAAAAGTAATTAATGTTTACCAAACCCCCAGTTAATCAACGGCAAAAAATGCAACAACTTCACATTCTACTTATTTTTATTTTTAGCAATTTAACTTTAAATTAATATATTTGAGGTATGCCATGTAAACGTTGTGGTACTCTGTGATTTTCTGTACTTTAATTAACCAAATCGTTGTAAATATTTTGAAATAAATCAATCAGTTGGCTTACAGCTCTTGATTTCTCTACTGAGTCATCTGATGAAGAATAACTTATATTTTTAGGGCACAGCAAAATATTTGATTTCATTTTAGAGCATGATCCTGATCATCCCGGGGATTGTTGTGTGTGCGCACCTTCCTGTGTGTACACACACGACTATCTGTGGCAGCATAAACTGCACACTTGGTTAAAAAACAAAGACACACAGGGACAGGGACAGGGACAGAGACAGAAAGAGACACGCAATGTAAAACCTTTGCACATAACCCACATAACCTTCCATCGGTGACTCAACACATCTCAATGTTAACAACTTAATATTGGATGGAAAGGCAAAATTAAAAATGGCGTCCCGCCCAAAGCCAAGAGAGGTTACCCAGAGGTGAAGACGTGATGGACGCGGCTTCAGGGTCGACGTCTTTGCGAAGGCGGAGCCGGAGGGGCGGCGGCCAAAGGGGTTGCCGCGGCGACGAACCACTGTATCCACGGCGATCCTTCACTTAGGGGGAGGGGCTGTGTAACCTAGGAGGCAATACACACACACACACACACCACACACGGGGGTGAAAGGCCGCTCTCAAATGGATGGCCAAGGGATCTGATAATAGGATGGGGAGCGAGGGGGCAGGCCATTTAAACAGCTGTCTTGTTTTTACTCTAATTCCTTCTTGTGCCAGGAATCTAGCCAAGCATCCACACACACACACACACACACACACACACACACACACACACACACACACACACACACACACACACACACACACACACACACACACACACACACACACACACATCCATGCATATACACACACACACATACATCCATGCACACACACACACACACACACACATCCATGCATATACACACACGCACGCACACACAAACCCACATCCATGCATCTACAAACACGCACACACACACACATCCATGCATCTACACACACATCCATGCACACACACACACACACACACACACACACACACACACACACACACACACACACACACACACATGCATATACACACACACACACACATCCATCCATGCATACATGCACGTACACATACATAACAAACATCCATGCATACAGACGGACAGACCCACTTGTAAACAGTCTCGCAGTCAGGCTTATCCCACACCCGCTCACACACACACTAACATGTACACACGCAAGTAACACACGCACACTCACATGCACAAGCATGCACGCACCGACGAGGGACACAGGGGGGACACAGGGACTCTCGTACGCTCAAACATAAACCAATCCACACACACACACACAACACTCTGTCGCACTTCCACTTCCACATATCACACACGTATCGCTCACCACACACACACACACACACACACACACACACACACACACACACACACACACACACACACACACACACACACACACACACACACACACACACACACACACACACACACACACACACACACAAACACACACACCACACACACACGCGGAGCTAACAGGAGTGCTTTTTGCAAATGGATGGCACCGAGCTGTCTGCCAGAGTTCACCGTAACCTCTGAGAGGGGCGCAGCATCGGGGCCGTTTGGATTCCATCCCAGCCCAACGTCTGAGCCTCCCTCCACAGATGTTGTGGTCTGTGTGTGTGCGCGTGCGCGCGTGTGTTTACGTACGCTATGCATGCTTGTGTGTGTTCCGGCGTCGGCGTGTGTTTTGTATGTATACATAGTACATACATGTATGCGTTCCCATAGCTGCGTGTGTGCGTGTGCAAACCCTTGTGTGGTGTTATCAGCAGACAGCACACACAGCCCCCCTGGAAGTCCAACCGGCAGGGACGCCGGCCCACTGCCGCGGGCCAGAGGCGGCAGAGAGGGACACGAATGCCAATGAGGCCTCTGCCTTTTTTTTACTCCACTTACTCCACTTGTCCCTCCATCCCTTAGATGGAGGGACATTCACAGCAGGTTCCTCCATCCAATCCCCACCCCTGGTCCGTGTCCCCTGTTCGGCCCTGCCCGAGGTGTGTAACCCCCGCCCACAGGGCTAAACACTCAGCCCCCCCCCCCTAGTGGAGAGGCTTTGGCCTGCATAGCCTAAGGACCTCCTCTCCCTCCTTCTGTTACCATGCAGCAACCAGGCCTGGCTCTAGGACTGTGCACACTGCACACATGGAAACACACACACACACACACACACACACACACACACACACACACACACACACACACACACACACACACACACACACACACACACACACACCACACACACATGCACACCCGGCATGCATGCACGCACACACACAAACGCGCAATCGATGTGTTGTGCTAAACAAACAAACGGTCGGTAATGTGTTTTTAATACAGACCGAGAATACGGATGCATTGGCATGAGGAAGGGCATGGCCATTTATAGGAGGAGAGGCTCGCTCTATTGACAACGTTTCCCTGCAGAGGGGTTGTTCCAGTGTAAGTCTGGTTCTCCGCTCAATGTGGGAGAAGGACGGACGGTGCCCAGAGGTCCGGAGGACAAAGCGAGCTCTCAGAGAGTTCAAAAACAGCTATAAAAGTTTAATGGCAAGCTGGCAGATAACAGCCAGCTGAACGAGAAAGGAACTGAACTATTTCCAGCGCTGGTAGTGGCATTCATTATTCACATTATAGTTTTATACTAAGGAAAAGAAGACAGCTTCTTGCTTGCTAATTAACTTTTTCTGTTCTTTTTCCCCTGACATTAGATACACTGTTGACTGTGTGCAGCATTGCTACATTGTCTGTCTGTCTGTCTGTCTGTCTGTCTGTCTGTCTGTCTGTCTGTCTGTCTGTCTGTCTGTCTGTCTGTCTGTCTGTCTGTCTGTCTGTCTGTCTGTCTGTCTGTCTGTCTGTCTGTCTGTCTGTCTGTCTCTGTCTCTCTGTCTGTCTGTCTGTCAGGGAATAATAACTACCTTGACGCCGGGCTGTGACTGACTGACTGAGGGACAGTTTCAATTTTCAAAGTAGATCGCTAGAGCAGCCAGCCCCCATTTCAAAACATCCAATGGCATTAGATTAGCCATTCCTTCCTGCGTTCGTCTCATGTAATGCAATGATTTGGACGGGGGGGGGGGGGGGGGTGTTAATACGATCAAAGCGTTCATTGATATTATGAATTTCACTCATTTTCCATGAGGAAATCAAAAGGAACAAAGGAAGGGAGGAGAAAGCAAGAGGGCGACGGAGACAGAGACAGAGACAGAGACAGAGACAGACAGACAGACAGACAGACAGACAGACAGACAGACAGACAGACAGACAGACAGACAGACAGACAGACAGACAGACAGACAGACAGACAGACAGACAGACAGACAGACACACACACACACAACACACACACACACACAGGGATAAAGGTGGAGGGAAAGATAAAGTTGGACAGAAGGATAGAGTGGGAGGGAGAGATAAAGACAGAGGGAGTGGGAGTTAAAGGGACAATGGCAGACAGCTTGTTTTAAGATTTAGGAAGGACAAACAGAGGAGCCAGGGGCTGCTGGCTCTGCTCCACTACAGCCATCAGACACATTGGGAACCACATCACACATCTGACAAACTTCACGCATTGATTTTACATTAGCCAACGCCTCCGGTCACCAGTGAAGCCTTGAGGTGCAACTGTCAAGTGTCTTTCGCCGTGTCTATGGACACACAAGTTGCGAAATTCTACATTAAGTAAAAATAGACACAAAAGGGTAAAAAAAAAAAAAAAAGCCTGAGAGACAGAGAACGTGAAGATAATTGTTCAGGAAGAAGAATGGAGAATGACAAGACTACGGGCCTAATTGAGACGACGCTCCACCATTTGATATTCATGCGTAGGAATTATACATAGCTTACTTCATTAGGTCTACAAGCCCTGCGGCAAGAGGCGCACACACGTCAACCAGCACTGAGGGATATTTAACAAGCAGCAGTGCGCTCCTCTTCGGCTAAGAGGAGCAAAACCGATGTCTGTGTTGGTCAGAATGGGATCTCGAACAACAAACAACATAAAAAAAAAAAAAAGCCTAGAGTTAAATGCATTAGCGAGTGCATTAGCGATACCAGACTGGAACACAAAGACTTTGTCACAATAAAATCAGCTTAGGACGCCCGTATTCTTATGTTGACAGGTTTTAGGAGTAGGACAGAAGATGCAGACTCAACATTGTTTTCCACCTTGTGCTGAACCAGAATCAAACTGCTAACCGTATAGCTAACAAACTAATTCATGTCACCGCTGTTTGTGTGGTGCTCCAGAAACCTGAATATGGAATGCAGTTGGCAGAGCATCTACATATGTGCCCTCCATTTTTTATAGTGTCTCAGGAGAGGCATATCTGGTAATGACTTTAAGTCAGTTCCCTCTACGACTGTGTTTATGCCCTTCATCATCACCATGTGTGTGTGAGTGAGTGAGTGAGTGAGTGAGTGAGTGAGTGAGTGAGTGAGTGAGTGAGTGAGTGAGTGAGTGAGTGAGTGAGTGAGTGAGTGAGTGAGTGAGTGAGTGAGTGAGTGAGTGAGTGAGTGAGTGAGTGAGTGAGTGAGTGAGTGAGTGAGTGAGTGAGAGAGAACAAGTCAATGCTGCATTCTACCACACCCACAAAGCAGATGCCTGTATGATTTATTACTGAGTCCAACATTTTCCACCTCTCTCCCCATCTCACTCTCTCCTCCTCCTCCTCCTCCTCATCCCTCTGCGGCCATCCCAGGGACCCCGGGTGTTAAGCGGCCTCAAAACACCAGCCTCTGAGGAGGCAACACATCTGCCACATCCTGACTCCCATCTGGAGGCAAACGGTTGTCAAATCTTTCCTCCCCCCCCCCCCCCCCCTCCAAGAAGGAAGGTTTGGAGGGAAGGGGGACGTTGGCCGGGGCTCTGGAGTGATGCCTCGACAGGGAAGAGCACTTTCCACACCTCACGCTACAGCGAGGAGGACAGGCGGCACTGAGAAGACAGAGTGCTTGTCCCTCTGAATGGGACCCCATGCTGAAGTGCACTCAGACCAGTCAACAGCGCTTATACTATTATCATGCTCCGGTAACAACTAGATAGGGAGAGAGAGGAAAATACAATTCAATGAATACCTAAAGAGGATTTTTGTCAGTGGAAATGGTGCGCGCCCAGTTCAAAAAGATTTCAGTGAGATGACATGATTTGGGGCTGTCTTCCGTGACTCAATGATTTCTCGAGAGCATTGATGGGTTGGAAGGACGGGTTAAGACCTTAAGATATACATGTATTATTTTGAATATTATTTTCACATCCCTTCACATTCTGCCAAACTTGACCTGGTGATGATGAAATAAGTTTTATTTTTTTGCAAACTGTATGATTGTAGTGAGCAATTAGATCTGCGTTTGTCCTGTGCAGCGGTGATCGATATGGCTAGGTGTGTGTGCCAGCTGTACAGCTACACCAGCAAACCTGAGCATTCCTGCAGAGCGGGCATGGGTGGCCTGAAGGGTGATTCCAAAGCGAAGCAGTTTAAAGGGAAGTTTCGACCCCCATGGGAAAATCCCAGCATACTTCACGGGAAGTGAAAGACGTCTAACAGTTGTCAGTCAGGGCAGCGTTGCGTCAGGAGTTCTGAGTTTGGTTGAATCCCAGGCGCGCCGGGTGTGCTCTCGAGATGAGATGGGGGACATGAGTAACCCAGTTACACAGAGGGCTGCGTAGTGTCGTCTTATTAGACGGTGCAATCAAGGGCAGAGAGTGGCGCTATACTCTGCCTCCCTCAGGAGGGGAAACAGGTGTTTGATGACGTTGTAAAGGGAGGATAGAGGGCAAGTGTTCCCCCCGGTGGAGTGATCAGGGTTTGAAGTTTGATCCCAGCCAGGTGGGGTACTGGGTTTAGTCCCCAATATCCGCAGTCTGCCTGTTAGAATTCTGTCAGTAAGTTCCCTATCCCCCCATACCTGACCTGTATCGGATTTCATTGAAAGTCACTTTCAATAGGAGTGCCTGCTGAGTGCTGAATGACTTATCTCTATCAACAGATAGCTGCATACGAGCGCAGAATCTGTCGGCAACGTCATACGATTTTGGTATTGAAGCGTTTTTGTTTTAAGTTTGTAGTTAGGGCTGAACGATTAATCCAATCAAACCTCCGTCGCGATGTAATAAAGGCTGCAATAAAAAAAAAAAATCAAACTTGCTAACTGGAGTCCAGTAAGATTCGTATTATAGTTATAGTTAAATAAAGTTGCATTATATCAATTCATGCATCAATTCATCTCAACACATAGGCCTGCCAAAAGGAAATAGCAGTTTATATGTTGACTGCTTCCAATGTTGTTATTCATACTATAGAAAATGTATTGCTTGGTTAGTGAATAATACAGGAACTTAGGAACTTAAAGGAAAGGACTTAAAAAAAACACATTCTAAATCACAATCGCAAAATTGGTCGAAATAATGTCAATTCAATTTTCCCAAATCGTTTAGCCCTAGTCTAGTATTATTGACCAATCACTTCACGTGTGGAGTTTGGTTGCATTAAGGTAAATAGACTGTGTGGAGAGCAACAATCGTGGAACCCATAGGCTATCGTCGGACGACCTTTTACCTTTTAATTTGCTTTAATATTTGAAATGCCAGAAACACCTTCAAAAAACCTCTATGTTTGTGTACTCTGTGGAGAAACATTTGACTCAGCTGCAAAGAAAAATATATAAATATAATCTCCAACTCCATTCTTGCGTCTCAAATTGCTTTTATCTGCCCATAAACAATGACTGGCACACAGAACAGAAAGTCTCAGCCAGGATATCTGAGATCCGGCTACAATGGAAGCCCAGAAATATGGCCTGTCGCGTATTGCCAGAGGTAGGTAACCGTTGGACCATAGCTGATGGTTTCATGAGATTGCTGAATGACTAAATGGTAAATACGGTTGGTGGGTTGGTATGCCCAACAGCATTTGGGAAGGTCTACACAAGGGCAATGTTTCACAGTGGAGAAAGCTTTATAGTTTAGAATGATCAACATGTTGATCAAGCACTGGGCGTGCGAGACCTGTCACTCCACGGAGGCGCTGCTCCACACTGAGTTAGAACCGAGGAGGGCAGGAGGTAAGAGGGATGGTAATACCCAGAGATCCAAAAGAGACCCCGGAGTAAGCAAGAAGTAGGGGGTGGACGGGGGAAGGGGGTCGAAGAAAAGGACACATACAGAAACTAAAAGTAAAACCCCCAAAAAAAACACAACAATAGAAAAGAATGCATGCAATCGAAGGGTAACCTATATTCTGTTACAGAGCTGAAACAGGGAGACAGAGCGAGAGAACGGGCCAAGAATAAGACGGTGAACAAACATGGCGGTGGTCTTGGTCCAACACTTCCCATTAAGCCCGAGTGTGGAATGAGATGTGTGGCGCCAGGAGGGCTGGCTGTCACTCTCATTCATTTCAACACACATCAGCGGCTCCCATGGCAGGACCCTGCCTTTCCCGGCTGTCAGAATGAGGAATAATACATATCTTAAACATAATGCTGCGGCAGGCCCCTGCTCCTCCCGAAAAAAACACACTCCACCTCCGCCTCACGCCGGAGTTAAAGCAAGCAGAGGATTCAAGGTGGAAACAAAGCGACGGGAGAGGATAAAGAGCTACAGTGGCTAATGGCTATGTAGACGGGGTGATAAAAGAGGGTAATGCGAGGGAGGCTTAGCAGAGCGTGTTTTTCTGAGCGTCTCTGTGAGTTTTGAAGAGTCACGCTCACCCTAGGTTTAGCTGGAAATTGAGTGGTAGGGCAATTCTTACGAATAGAAAAAGGTAGTAGCATTGAAAAAGGAGCTCCAGGAACTCTTTTAGTAGCTTAAGTGGGACCTGAGGCTGACATAATGCCACTTTTCCATTAGCTTGTAGATACACGCTGTGTTATTGTACACTGTACCCTGAGAGGCCTTGGTGTCTCGTAGCCGGGGATTCAGGCATGAATCAGTCAATGCGGTAATGGAAAGGTATGTTTTAATTCGGTGTTGTTGATGATCGGTTTCTGGCAAACCCAGCGCACTGTACGATGGAGGTAAGTGTTTCCGCAGTTAGGATGGGCTGTGTACGTGTTCTGTGTGTACGGGTGGTTGATAATGTTCAAACAAACCAACGAGGCAGCACCCCCACATTATAGCAGTGTGCTTTGCTAATATCCCCTAAAAATAGATTTGTTAGATGATTTTTTTAGCTTCAGGTTGCGCTCTTCCCCTTAGTTCTCAGTTCTGAAGAACAGAACATCGATTACGTTTTTAACCCCATATAACAGAGCAACCTGTTCCTATAGGGCTGCATAAACCACCCACATAGTTTGATTTAAATACAGCTCTAAACTCTTTGACACCCTTGTACGATTCTGATGTATTTCACGGTCTATATACTCCACACTAGTTAAGGCTGTATCCTTATTGTGCCCTGAATTAAGTTCCATTCAAGCGTTCTAATTTAATCTTATAAACAAGCATTAAATATTGCAAGACAACATTGATGCCAAGTGTTTTGTTTTATCACCCTCTTTGTCTTCCTAAACCGTTTTTCTAATGCGTTGATATCATCTTCATCTCTCTACGGTAATCCCTGGTTGTCACTTGTAATAACACTTGATTAACCCTGATTGTCACCACACGTTCTATTTTTCCGAAGGGGAGATAAATAAAGGTGGGGTTAGGGATTTGAACAGCCAAAAGGCATGGCAGAGAAGGACAGTAGCTAGTGAAGATAGGGGAAGATGGCAAAGATTGAGAAGGTTGTGAAGTAGTAGGTCAAACAGTAGGTGTTTACCAAGAAAGCAATCTGCCAAGACCTTGGGTAATCACCTATATCGCTCATGGTAGGAAAGGCCTACTTCTTACCTTCACAATGCACACAAACAAAACATTGTATTGTGTAGTGTAGGAAGCTAACTGAATTAGCCTTTCCATAAGTAAAAAAAATACAAGGTTTAGACAGCAATAGGAAAGCCAATGCATAACACCTTTAAAAAGTGCTTACCCAATTTCCTTCACCTTTCCTGTCCAGAGCATTTGGAGTGCGCTTTAGGAATTGAATAAATAGCTTCCCACCCTAGCAGAACGACACGGTGTACCCAGCAGAGGTGGGCGCTGGTCAGACAACGAGCAGTACGCTCACCTCCCCCGCGAGATCTGTGTATGCACCCATGCACAGACACGCATGCATGCATGCATGCGTTTGTGCGCGTATGTCCTTTCTGTTAGTGTCCTTGCCACCCTTGCTCCCTACCAACTCCAGCTGTTCCATTATTCATTCTGAAACACCACAAGGACCTCGGCCAAGATGGCTTGCCGGGAGAGAGGGAGATAGAGAGAGAGATATATAGAGAGAGAGACTATGGATGAGTGAGCGAGTCTGGGAAGTTTGTGGTCAGGTCAATGTGTAGAAGTTGCGAAAATGGATTCTGAGGCAGACTTATAACTTAGACTAATTGGACAGGAAAGTGTATTAGCTAGGGTCCTGGCCGAAAGGAAATGGGTTTGATTGCCCACAGACGAAATGCCTCACTCCTTCCTGCCCAATACTGACCTGTATCTGAAATTAATTAAGTCCTCTTGGACAAAAGACTGCGCTACCTCAAAGGATAGTATATTTTGGTGTTTGACTATAAAAAGTGCAGGAGAGAGTTTCTCCAAACTTCTGGAACTGCTTTGGCAGCAAAGAAACTAGCTCTTTATCAATATTTATGATGACACTCCATGTCATTACATTCTAGATTCTTTCTTTGATTCATCGGCCATAAACATGGTCATTAAATGTGTATTTAACAGCAATATAAAAAGGTATGTAGCACGGCCGAAGCAGCCAAGATGGCTGCATACATTTGGCGCAATGTCAGGTTCTGACACTCTAAACACCGATTGTAAAATATGTTGAAAACGTATGTGTTCCCTTCTGGCGCCTCTGCAGCATTTGTAACTGAAACTCTCTACAGCTTTAATCTTGTTATAACTTTCCCCTCACCTTATGGCACTTTGATTTTGTTCATTAATATCAGTTAATTATGTGTTCATCATGATACAATGGCCCCCTAACATTTCCACTCTTCACCCTTCCCAAAGTCAGAGAACAAAATGAAAAGCCCGAAATAATTCAAAACCATGTAGCCAATAAAGAGGCAGCAGCCCATCTGCCACTCACCAAAGCCAAACAAGACAAAGCTCTGACTTCCAAGAACACTAAATACCAGCAAGAGCCTCCAAGTGACACTAACCACCAATTTAAAACCCTGAATCCCAGGACAACATGTCAGTGTGATGTCTCTGCAATGTTCTGTCATGGATAGTCTTTATCTTGTAGAAATGCTGGCTAACATGAGACTTTGTTCAAAGAAAATCTTTCCATACAACTATGTTCTATAATCTTCTACACTTTCTCTCTTTTTTTTTAAGCTTGGACCCTATATTGACTTAGACTTTTCTATTGATTTCGGTAAGTTGTACCATCCCCACCACACACACACACCCATACTGTAGCTCTCCTCATCGTCGTATAACCACCACAGGCTAACGCGATTCTTCACGTCCCCCATTATTTATTCCTGTGCTGTAAAACCTGTGAGACGTAATTGCATTTTTTTTTATTACGTTTCCATTGAGGTCAGCGGCGATGAATTATGGGATCAACGTTGAATCATGGGAGTGCATTTCTATTTTACCTTCTGCTGGTGCCATTCGTCAGCTGGTCAGAGCCAGTCCACACCTTGATGGTCACACAGAATCTGGAGAGAAGACGGGCCATCTGCTTGCTATAGATCGTCAAGTTCAGCCCCCTATCCATAACCATGAACCATACACTTCATGAAATATCATTTTGCTTTAAGTGCTTTAACCATCTCCATAAAAGACCGTGTAATTCACATCTGACGTAGTCCAGACGTAGCAAAATTAGGCTTTGGAGTATGAACTTTGTTCGCTCGTATTCATACTCGCACGTATAATCAAACGAAAATGTTCTCTGTAGTTACACAGTTTGTGTTTTAAAGAGCACCAGAAGAGAGGTGAGGGGGAGAGAGCAAGCAAGGGAGAGAACGTTGGAAGTGAGCCAGAAACAAAGCCCCCCCCCCCCCACATTTAACCCCCCCCCCCTAAAAAGGGATGTGAGGAAGAGTTTTGTGCAGCTCATCCTGCTTTCATAGCGGTTTTGTCATCATCTGCCGCAGAAACTTTACTTCAAAGACCCCAGTGTATGCACTCATCAGTATATCTCTTGGATCTCCTAAAAAACAGCACACCAACCCCCTATTCTGCGGTATTCACACCGTCCCGATACTGTCCACCTACCAAGGCACGCACACACACACTCTACCCACGTTCTGCATACACACAAACTGTGTATACATGCCGGGAGATCACTCCCAGAATTAATGTCAACCAAAGGATACGCTAATCACATACAAACGCAGAAATATGTGTGCGCTTTAATTATGAGATAATACAGCCACACTCAGCAGTTTCCTTTCAAATCCATTATCAAATTCTGTATTACTGTCATACCGAATTTAACCATCGTGTGTGTGTGTGTGTGTGTGTGTGTGTGTGTGTGTGTGTGTGTGTGTGTGTGTGTGTGTGTGTGTGTGTGTGTGTGTGTGTGTGTGTGTGTGTGTGTGTGTGTGTGTGTGTGTGTGTGTGCGCGCGCGCACACACACACACACGCGTGTAGTGTTAAGGCTGTTCATCCATACAAATACTACATCCAGTTGCTCATGCGTTCATGCCCACACACAAGCACGTACGCAGGCACCCACCCACACACACACACACACACACGCCGTACACACGGGCTACAGGGTCTGGCTGAGGATGGCGAACTACACGCTCATTCTATTGCTATCCGCTGTTGAGCCACTGACTTGGACAGGGTACAAATCCCCAGAACCCCCCACCGGTTTAGACTTCCTCTTTTCAGCCAGTCAGAGTCCCGTCTGCATTCATCTGGTGTCAGCTACATTTAACTACAGTAGACTACATACATTTACAGTCACTACAGTCTACATTCATCTTAAGTCAGACACATTAAACAACACTCGACTATATCTTTCTAAAGTCACTACAGTCCGCATTCATCTAAAGTCCGCCAAATTTAACTACAGTCGACTCTACTTATCTACAGTCACCTAAAATCAGACGCACTTAACTAAGTCGACTATATTCATCTAGTCACTACAGTCTACATTGATCTAAAGTCAGCCACATTTAACTACAGTCGACTATATTTAACTACAGTCAATGCATTAAACTAATAAGCTACAGACATCTACACTTTCTTCAGCTACAGTAAAGTCAGCTAGAGTTACCAACTCAACCCCTTGCTTTTGAATTACATTACTTTTCAGAACTTTGACGGGCGCACACACACACCAACCCACATACACAACATCAACACACACACTACATCACAACACACACGACACACATTTGGCAGGCAGGGACGGACCGAACCACACAGCGATGCACACACAACCACACACACACCGAACTACACACACATGCACACACACACACACACACACACACCACACACAACAACACACACACACACACACACACACACACTAATTTGGCAGGCAAACGGTAATGGTAATGAGGCAATGGTAATGGCGGTAACCGTGGTTGCGATGACACAGGAATGCCGTCTACTGCGGTCGCTGACATCTTTAAGATGAATGGTAGAATCGAGAGGCATGCACTGCTCTCCCTCTGCAGTCAATGAAATCAGCCATGGTTGAGGAATGAAAAACAAATCCAATCAAGAACATTGATTTTTCGTATAGAAATAATGTCCAATGTGGGTGATCGATCAGGAGCCATAAAGGAACGAGTTTAAATGCGATGGCTTTTTGTTTTCACATAGTGTGTCTGCCTGTCCATCGCTGCACGAAAGGCTGATATTAAGACTAATGAATAAATATGTCAATCAACCTTAAATTGTTTGCTCCCCCTAGCATGGAAATGACTCAACTCCAGGTAGCGTCAAACAGATCCATCCATGCTACTCTTGGTATAGGTTTTCATTCTTTACCCGTGAGGAAGAGGATTTCAAGTTCAACCGGAGGTCCAACTTCAGCCAGTGGAAGACAAGCATGCCAGTCATGCTATGCCTTCATAGAGTGCTTTCATTCTAAGCTACTCAAGCCTTAATCATAGGAGTAAGAAGTCAACAGGATGATAACAAACAATAGTACCAACAGGGAGTACTGTGTCCCACGAGCAGGAACCAACTAGATCAAATTTGAATGGTGATTTTATTTACTAAAATGAATGGCTACCTTTAAAGGTACTTGGGTCCCAACAGACATACTCATGTATCACTACAGTGTTATTTAATTTTGCCTGGCATTTGTTATACAGTACACACAGCCCCACGTTGTAGGCTCTGGAAGATCCACAGCAGTCGGATCATTTAGTTATCTCCACACTATAAGCCAGGCTTCCCCTGCTACCAGTATAGCTATTTATGACACGCCGTCCTTTTCTGCTGATTGTAATGAAACAGTAACAATGGTGTAGGAAATGAGAAAATAACATGTCATTATCTCCTCCACCAGCTGAGCTCAATGAGCTGAACGCTGGAAAATGCAAAACTACCAATAAATGATGACAGACTTCAAAGTCCCACTTTACCCGCAAAATGTGCAAAACCCATTTTGTTCACCTAGTGGCCAAGTTCCAAGCTCTACTCGTGGTCAGATCCCTGAGGTATGAGGAAAGAGGACACGGCACATTACTGCTAGAACCATAGTCATGAAAGATCTCTTTGTCTCCATCAATGCCACTCACCTCATTACCATCCATCTCTCCCTCACGGATATCATTCATGAATTAAAAAAGGGACAAATCTGCAAATGAGTCATCAGCTAGCATGTAGCTGGTTGCTTCGTGCTAGCTAAGATTAAAGCCGTGGTAGACAGGTTTATTTATTTATCACTGAAACTATCAAGCTAGTCATGTGTTTTGGAAGCAGGCCTGAAGAGAGGGGTGGTACTTTTCGGTTCAATACTTTTTGGATACTTAAACTTAACTAGTTTCTCCAAATTGCCTACCCTAGCTTTATATATGTGTGTTGTTTTTTTAACTTTTTATCAAGGCTCCACACATCTACCTCAATGGCTCCTCTGATCTCAGTCGGGGAGGGTGGCTTCTTGCTTGGTAAGGGTTTTACATCTCTCAACTCATTTCACCCAGTGCCATCATCCAACCACACACACACACACACCAGCAGGGCCCTGCAGCCCCCGGTGTCGCTTCAGACCCTCGTCTGCGAGCCTTCCTCGGGGTCATTAGACAATGCTCTTTGAACCGAGCGAGCACTTCAACAATTCCTCCTCCGTCCCTCCATGTTCAGACCGATGCTTGTTGAAAAGCATGCAAGCTGTTCGGCGCATGAGCTGGGAAAAAAAAGATCCCTTGTTGTTGTCCTTTTCCTTTACCATGCATGGATTATTTATTCCCTAAAACACTGAAATGTTACGCCTGCCCGAGAGAGAAAGGGAACAAGGAGAGATTCAACGTCAAGGGTGGGACTCACTGAAGACTTATTTCTGACTCGAATTTCTCATTTCACATAGCTTAAGGGTAAAACCAAATCACTGTGCTCAGCATTGCAATTAGGAAACACCTAATAAATCTGTGGCCGTGTAGGGAAAGTAATGGTGGGCTTCACCTCCCTATCTCCAAAGCAGGCCGACAACTGAATTATGACTATTTACTATTCCTTTTGTAATTTAGCGCTTTAACCCACAGGGCCAAACACAGATAATTTAGAGACATTATGTAATTAAAAAACAGGTAGAGGGTAATGCATCTTGCTCAAGGAAGGCCTACAGGTAGGCCGTGAACAATTGGAATCAAACCAAGCACCTTTCAGTTCGGAGTCAACACCCCGCCCTAACTGTAACTACACTATTCCAGAAACAACTCTCTCTCTCTTACTTCCCGCAAGGTGCATTTCCCTGCGTGCCGTCTATGTTTCCACTCTTTCGAACTGAGCCGCAGTGCCTCCCTCGCAGTCACTTTCATAACTCCCTACTGCCTCTCCTCCCCCTCCCCACTGCCTCACACGGCCCCAGACTGCTCACGACCTCAGCCCACCTCGCTGGAGCGCCGTAGTGCCGGCTGAGCCCGGCTTCTTCCTCTACCCCTCCCCGGTGTTTCAGGTTCAGAGAGCCACAGTGTTTTGGTCCCATTACCCTGCAGGCCGGCTCTGACCCCCGCTACCGACCACGCTGACATTCAGGCACCACTCAGGGCCATTAAGGCCCTTGGGGGGTCCTTATTTTACTGACATTCAGGCGGAGGACCCCATCTCTTTTTGTTTTCTTCTTTCTTCCTACTTTTTTAATATGAAATAACAAATAATGAATTCAGCGTCCTTGACGACACACTGGTTGTTTTAAGGGGTGTAGCTGTTTGAGATTTTTGCAACCAGTGACTGGAATCATCCATTTTTGGAGCATTGAGGGAATTTAACAAGCGGGCGTCTCCCAAAAGACCATTGCCAAAACCCATTCATATTCCATCCTTAATAACCTCTATGAAATAAAGCTGCTTAACAGGACCTCTTAAAAAAACATAATATGGAGATGAGCTAGCCACTGACGTCCTCACTCATGAATTGGCTTTGTATTCAGAGTATCAACAGGAACTAGCAGGCAGGCATTTTGAGTCATTTGAAATCAAAGCACAACTGAGTGAAGCGGTGATGGACTGCAGCACCCCGGGCTTGTGTTTGTCCGACCAACAACGTCATCTGCCCCTTAAGGACTAGGCGCTACAGCGGAGGATGTAGGCCAATAGAGTTGTGGGGGAGGTGGCATTTTAATCACTCAAAGTCAATTGAAGGGAGTGAAAAGAAAGTGGGTGAAAAATGCAGCAATGGCAGAAAAGAGAGCCTAACCCTAAAATATGTCAGGGAACTTGCTCAACGAAACCGTTTATCGCGTGGAATTGCTGTATTGGAACACATAATGGCAGTTTTACCAACTCAAATCAATTTGTCACGTCTCGTATTTGAACTGGATTAAAGGAACGAAGTGAAGTTGTTGACAGACATGAGCGTTTGAAACATTCAGAAAAGCAATTACACAAAATTGAACGCAGAGATATATAATAGATTTTTTTGATTAATCTATACCCGAGAGCATTAAGTTATTTCAATAAACGCATGAAGGACACCTTCATGACTCACTCCAGAGTTGAAATGTAGGCTAAAATGAAGTGGCACCCAGAAGTGGGAGCTAAAGGCACGTTCATGGTTCCGGTCATAACGAGACGCGTCGGTGATGACGCTCGCGCTTTCGTGTGTTGCCAACAGCGACCGTTCACGCGTTAGGAATAAAAGTTCTTCACGGCAGGTTTTTTCATCTGATAAAAAACCGTCAGAACTAAACAGAACTTAGAAGGATCAGTTTCAAGTTCGAACGCCTTCATTACCTTGTATCACCTACTATCCTTTTGCTTTTATTTATGAGAAGCACATTGTATTGCCACTGTATGGAAGGCTATGCTTGCCCTTATCTAGAGCTGGTTTACCAGTAGGCCACACAACGTTTAAAACTGAGCAAATTTGATGCCAACAATCAATGGCATCGAATTGATCAATCAATAGTAAAGTATGTGATGTGATGGTTGATTATTTTATGTTGGGTAAAACATTCAAGTTCCCCCATGTTCCTGCGCGTCACTAGTAAACCCTACGCCACCAACTGGGCAACTCTGTTATCAAAATCTGGCCCCAGGTGCCGAACGGAAGTAGAATCATTAGAGCGTCATGAGGTGTCGTTCGCAAGAACTTTCCGACGTTGCAAAAATGTTTCCCCCATAATTCCCATTGATGGCAGGACGTCCCGAGTTTGACTCACAGCTACAGCATCCAATCAGATACACCCATGAAGCAGGGGAAAAGGTAGTGAAGCCCAAATCTCTATGTCTTCAATAATATGTCTTCATATGATTTTCAGCATAGGACACAATGCCATTGGATCACTGTAACGAATAGTGTAACGAAGAATATTGTGTCAATTGGGATTAATAATTGGTTTAAAATCCTTTCACAAACCAGTTTGTGAACGCTGTACTCTGCTCAGCACTTAGGTACCTTGTCATCAAAGTGCCTTTTCAAAAGTCCCTCCAACATCACAACAGAGCACACAATGCTCCCACCACGGTGTGCAGATGGGTGTGTAGAGGACACACACCCATCCAACAGTTACTCGCCTTGCCTGGCAACTCACTGGAGGGTTCCAGTGAGTTGCCGGTCTCTCTACTTAGGGAAATGTAATCCCTTAATGTCATGGAGAAATTCATCTTTAGAGAAAAGAAGGTCGAGTGATGATGGCTACACATCAATGGAAAGACCGACAGACCGACAGACAGACTAAAGTTGTGAGAAAGAGACAGAGAAAGATTAACAGGGGGTGTAAAACAAGATGGCGGCGGGATGGTGGGGGGGGGGAAGCCCTTATTAGATATCCCCCCCCCCCCCCCCCTCCAAACACTTAATAGAGACATTAATTTCATTGCACTATCAGGGCCACTTCCAGGGTGGGGAACGACGGCAGCAGGAGAACCAATGGCTTTCATGTTCGACGGAGCCGTCCCCCAAGGCGGGCCATGGTAACCGAGGGTAACACAATCCCAGCCCGCTAATGAAATAACCCACATTGAATCCCCCCCCCCAAAATAAGATGTCATTTACCACATTAGGTTTCCTTTGAATTTCGCCGTTGAATTGAAGCAATATTGAATCCCATTCGAAAAAATGAAGTCTCGCACACATTATGAAGTCGCCGGGTGTAATAATTCAAAGAGCTCTTAGCTGAAAATAACCATAAACGTATCTGTAGTCGACGCTGACTAAGGATTTCAATACATTATCAGTAAAATCCTATCCTACAGCTGATGTATCCTACAACTCTAAAATGCTGGTCAGCCCGTACCTCTCCGTGAATCTTACTAACGACACTCACTAAAGCCATCCCATAATGCCACCCAGCCAGCCGAGCTAGACTAGTAGATTAGTTTGCGTTACACACAGCGTTGCACAGCCAGACCCATTTTATTGAGCATTTTGAATTCTGAAAGTCTCCCGCTTACTCACCAGGAGGGGCTCAATATAACACACTGCACATAAATATTCCCGTTAAAAGCGAAGAACGAAACAGCCAATGTTGCAATAGAGATGACCTTACTCTGGAAATCTGTGTCCAAGCACATGAACAACAGGCACTAACGCAAACACACACACAAACACAATTATACAGTTAACAAAGTTGTTGTTCATAGATAAAGCATCTCTTATGGAAGCCAGCGAGGCGTGATGAGGGGGAGCACTTATGCTAAAAATTGGCTAAATGTTTGGAGTAGTTGGGGTTGTCATCGCCATGGTTATGAGTGTTAAAGAAAGACACTGCCATGTGAAGAAGAAGTATTCAAACATCTGGGGCTGGATGAATAAACGGTGCTGCACAGAGAACTACCCTCAGGAGCATGCATTTTCAGGTTCCACCAAATTCAAGATGTATTAAAAAAAACAGTGAGGTGAGAATATGAGTATATCTACACACACCCTCGACACAATGGTACTAGCCCAATTCAACACAAGCCAACATTACAACCCAATTTGCAGCAGCAACCGGTTTTCCAAATGTTAATCGACACCATTGACTTTTAAGCCGTATTCCCTATTTACTTTTGTAATATAAATTAACAAAAGAAACACACATGATTCTGAATGGGCAATCGGTTTATTGAGAAATCCAGGTAGTTATGGGCGTTCTGAGAACAATGTTTAGGGAATTACTAGGCAAGTCAATTTGGCAGACATTTGGACTAAGTATTAAACACTGGGGCGATAACTAGTGGGCAGTGCAATCATCCTTATGGATACATTTTTTATACTGCTTATTGGAGGAACTGTGTGTGTGCGGGGGGGAGGGGGGATTGTGTGTGTGTGTGTGTGTGTGTGTGTGTGTGTGTGTGTGTGTGTGTGTGTGTGTGTGTGTGCGTGCGTGCGTGCGTGCGTGCGTGCGTGCGTGCGTGCGTGCGTGCGTGCGTGCGTGCGTGCGTGCGTGCGTGCGTGCGTGCGCGTGCGCCTGGTAGTGCCTAGACTACGTTTTTTACAATGGGTTTCAGAGCTGGCGTGAATGCCATGTGTTTTATGTTTTATGTATGTCTATGTATAATCTTTATGTATGTGTCGCTGATGCTCTTTGTGTTCCCAAAGAAAATTACTCTCGTGAGGGACTTACTTACACTGACACCTTTTTTCCAATTTCGATGCAAGATGTTATCTCAATTAAGATGATCAAATCCGCGATTGCATTCAGTGATTCCCCTACTCAATAAAAGTGCCCTAACCCTAACCCTAACCCTAAGACCTGGCAAAACCCTGGCATCCATGCCATTTAAAATGAAACATGCTCTTTAATTGTTTTACTAATTCTTTACTCTTTTTGACAACCGTTTCCTATCTTAACACAAATAGCCTGGGTGAAAGTTTTATTTACCTTCTCCCCCCCCAAAAAAAGGCTTAAGCCTATTAAACAGAAGTCTTTTAATGCCCGGTTCAGAATAGGTGCCGCTGAGTATTTGCGTACGGTATACATGCATGCTCGCAAAACAAACAACTCATTCTCTGCAAAACAAGCACAGGCCGGTATTCAGAGCAGAAAAGCCGACACTATGTAAGTCAAATCCTGTCTCCTGTCACGCTGGGCTGAGGCCTGGTAAACACGATGGCACCACATTGACATAAACGAAAGAAGTCAAATGTTGACTCACGGCTCAACAATTCCAAGCAATAAAAAAAGAAAAAAGATTGCCTGCCTCCCTACATGAATCTATAGTTGCATTTCTTTTGGACAATGGACAACATTTCGCTCTGCTGCTTGTGTCCACGCTTGTGTCTGGACACAAGATGGTATGGATAAATGTAAAGGTATTGTCGATTGTATTGTTTCTACCATAGCAGTTCCTAGTACAAATTATAATGGCAGTGCAACTATTACAGAACTGAATAAATGAATCAGGCACATCGAAAGCCTAATAGGGAATGAAAGAAAGAGGCAGCAGCGATTGCAAAACAAAACATGGAAGGCAAGCCATGTGGAAAAACATCTGACTGCGGAAACCAAAAACGGGTTTTTTGAGAAAAAAAAAACATACAGACTTGTGACTGTCTCACTGGATTGTGTTAACGCAGAGCGTGCTTGAAACCACACATAGAAGACCTGCAGTCATCATCGTTCTGGCGGTTTCAGAGCATCATCTCAGAAACCAGCAGGCCTCTGAAAGGAATAGGTAGCATTCAAGAGCATAACGTGAAGCTACGCCTGCAGCCAAAACTCCCCATCACTGACCCGCCACTTCTAAGAGAGAGAGAGAGAGGCAGAGAGAGAGAGAGAGAGAGAGAGAGAGAGAGAGAGAGAGAGAGAGAGAGAGAGAGAGAGAGAGAGAGAGAGAGAGAGAGAGAGGAGAGAGAGAGAGAGAGAGAGAGAGAGAGAGAGAGAGAGAGAGAGAGAGAGAGAGGCAGAGAGGGAGGGAGGCAGAGAGAGAGAGAGAGAGGCAGAGAGAGAGAGAGAGAGAGAGAGAGAGGCAGAGAGAGGAGAGAGGAGAGAGAGAGAAGAGAGAGAGAGAGAGAGAGAGAGAAGAGAGAGAGAGAGAGAGAGAGAGAGAGAGAGAGAGAGAGAGAGAGAATATTCCGGCGCAATGAACCTGGTTAGACTTTCTGACTTTTGTGTCACCGCATTTCCCGTGGTCTTATTCACGCTCCGAACCACACTGCAATAATTCAGTATCCTTCCACTACTCTTCCTTTTCAATTTCACTCCCTCTGCCCTGACCTGGGAAATGAAGGCACCACCTAGCGAGAACGACCACACACACGCACACACACACACACACACACACACACACACACACACACACACACACACACACACACACACACACACACACACACACACACACACACACACACACACACACACACCTTAAACCCCCTGGTGTTGGACTGAATAAGGAGTGGAAGGACTCTATAAGAAAGCAGGGTTATGATAGGAATAGAAGACAAGAGTAGAGGAGGATGTCTGAAGGCATAAGACTTGTTGGTGTGTGTCCGTTTATTTGCGTCAACATGTGTGTTTTGCTGATACGCAACCATGTGTGAGTGTGTTTGTCGCTGTTTTGCCAGCGCCACTGTGTGCATGAGCGAATGTGGGAGTGTGTGTGTGTGTGTGTGTGTGTGTGTGTGTGTGTGTGTGTGTGTGTGTGTGTGTGTGTGAGTGTGTTTGTCGCTGTTTTGCCAGCGCCACTGTGTGCATGAGCGAATGTGGGAGTGTGTGTGTGCGCGCGCGTGCGTGCGTGCGTGCGTGCGTGTGTGTGTGTGTGACACGCGCGCGATTGGCTTGAGGACATGTGGAGAGGAGCGTGTTATGGTGTGATGTCAGGTCTAATTATCCAGCCTCCTTCTAAAGCTCTCATTACTCACAGGCTAGCGGGGTCAGGCCACAAAAATACTGGAGGAGGAGGAGGAGGAGGAGGAGGAGGAGGAGGAAAGGAGGGAGGAGGAGGAGGAGGAGGAGGAGGAGGAGGAGGAGGAGAAATCAAGGGAAGGGGCCGCATGGGGAGCACTCACTCAGCACCGATTTCTTATTTGTATGCACCTCCTTCTCACCAGAAAGAGCTGACAACAACTTTGATGAGGGCACCGGCACCCCCTTCTGGACTTCCTTCTCCTCTTTGATCACACAAAGAGAAAACGACCGCTAAAGCCAAGTACAACCGGCAGAAGAGCCAAGCATGTGAGGCTCAGTCCCTTGCAATTCGGTGATTAAAAGTCAAATCAAATGGTTCATGTTCAGTGCAACACACTTTAAATACACGATGAGACTTACTGTGAAAAAGGCTGCCTTTGCTTATCAATGATGGGCTGATGAGTACATACTGCACACAAGGATTCATCGTGGAGGGCTTGAGTGCCAAAGCCCATTCCGACATCTTGATCTTCTCATCATTCCTGACGAACCTTATTGAATGCCGTCATCCTGAAGAACACCAAGCGCTCTGCCATCTCGCTTTGCCAGCAGTGTGTTGTGAGTGTTTGGCTACTGGCCGTCTCCACTGTACAACAACACTACAACCACTTTAACACAGTAGAAGGCACCTCTGTGCCTTAAACCAAAAAAATAATCAGTTTTCATTCCTGCAAAGAGGGGGCACACTACAGTCCAAAGCAAAGATGAAAGTTTTGTACGAAGAACATGTTTCTACAAATCTATGTTTTTCATGATTGCAGGCAAGGAAAATTACAAAAGCAACAGTGTCCATAGCCATCTGAAACCATGACAACAAGGGTGCCTTTTCGTCAGTCCCTAGACGTTTCCACTGCGACGCGAACGTTCACCCGTGAATCTGTTTTGAAACGATCCAATAATGTGCACGCGTAATTTCAACCCTCCTCTTTTATTTTATTCACTTTGTACAAGGATAATTCAAGACAGCTGTGTGTTTCGCTCTCTCCCTCACTCTCGCTCTCTTCCTCTCTCTCCCTCTCTAATTGGAAGCTCACATTTGCTATCTCGCAGTGCCAATATCAAAGATCCATCCTGTCGAGACCTTCTCTGCATCAGATTTTCCCTGTCCCTGCGCCATCCGGTAGATAATGCATGCGTGCATCGTCATTTTGTATTCCTTCATATTTAAAGCCACAACTCACATCACAACAAACTATCACTCGATTATTAACATCAAGTGAACTGGGGTTTTTGAAGTTTGTAGTCTTTGAAGTTAAAAACTTAACAAACCCCCAAAAGATCAAGATGATGTGATTGTGTTATGCCCCCCCCCCAGCATAACCTCTAGTGGGAAAATAAGGGCTGAAGTGTTTACAAGACATTCATACCCTACCTGCATGAAATGATCAAGCATTTCCAACCCAAACCCGAGTCGTGCATTGAATCCTCTAATCTGTGTGACAGCGATCACGGTCCCGAGCATAGAGACAGGGGGGGGGGGGGGGGGTCACACTTGTGAAATACGTGGCAGAAGTATGTCCTCATTGGTTTGCATGCCTGGGTCACTAGCAAAAAATCCACACAACTTTTCCTTTGCATTTATCGAAGTTGCTTCATATCTGTATAGAACTGAGTGGTGGTGTATACAGTATTCGGTGGTGTGTGTATACTGTGAATCTTAGTTTGTGTTCAGCAGACTGAAAATATCCCTAAACGAGGAGAAATAAATAAGACGACACTTTCATGAAAACACTGAGTGGGAAGCGTCAAGTGTTGCAGCGTACATTCTTCTCCCTCCCACTGCCTCATTTGCGATGCACGGAGATCCAACAAGCCAGATAGTTCACATCTCACCCAGAGTCATGCCGCAGCTAAACGCCATGAAGCACTTGCCCATCTCATTGTGTGGGAAAGAAATGGTTTCACACTGTCAAGAATGAGAACATGCAGGGCTTATTGTCATAGCAGAGCATTGGGGCTGTTTGCAGTCTTCACACCCATTGGTTTTACTGTGACTCACTCGCAGCTCTGCCTGTTACCACTGAGGAGGGATTTATGTGTTAAACATAATAAAAACCAGAACACAAACCAGACAAACTCTACATCTTGTTCTGCCATTAGCTGGACATCAAACTCTAATAATTGGAGAGGGGGGGGGGGGGGGGTCACAGCAACAGAGAAAGAAATTGAAAAGGTTGAGATCCGTTTAGGTGGGACATTTGAGAAGGGCGGTTCAATCAACTGGGTGATTATTTTAGTTAAAGTAGAGATTCTAAGTGGCGACATACTCAAAGGTCAATACCACCAATTGAAGGGAATGTGAGAGGCAGTCAATGGCCTTCCGCTGCTCTGAAGCCTTGTGAATCATCGTGCTTCGGTCCAGATCACAGAGCCCCATGGCCTCTGTAAGGATGTGAGGAAGAGCAAAGTACAACTGTTGGCTGTATTGGGCGTGGTGGATGAGACTATGGATTCACTCGGTAATCCCACATGATGGTGATGTGTGATTGAGAGCAATCGGCTCAGCCATCTCTTGAGATTTTCAGCTTTTTGGTTTGTTTTTCTCTTGTTATATGCTATACCGGCCAGGCTAGACGCTAGAGTTTAGAGACGAAACAATCTGCTTCATCACCTTTCACCATTGAAAGCTTAAAAGTAAAGATATTGGGGTCGCACAAAACCTTATCTTTAGTGACAAACTTGCCTGTGTTTGCCTTTTTCTTTTGTAGTATTACATGGTATAGACAAATATGATCGAGGACTGAGATGTCAATTTCAAAGAAACTCAGAGTCTGTTGGAAGGGGGTAGACTTCTTTTTGTGATAAACTAGTGTCTGTGGTCTGCATAGAAAGAGAGAAGGTTGAACTCTTTTAAGCCACAGTAATTAACCTAAAACCTGCCAGATAACAAGACAGATTGGGTGAAAGGAACTACTATACCTTTTTTTTTTAACCCAAAAAGTATTTTAATATAATTTAACACCACAAAACAGATATTTAATATAACCACCACACACAAACACACACAACCACACACCAACACACACCACACACACACACACACACACACAATTATTAGGTAGCATAACCTGGCCATATTTGATGTGTTGATGAACCTTGATGTTTGTCAAATAAGCCAAACGGTCTACAGCTATACTGATGGGAACAGGGTTTGATAGACTGAGCAGACTGTTCAGATGCACTTCAGAGAACTGGGGTGTCATCCAGATCCAGTGATCTCTTGGCAATGATCTTTCCATTAAAACAACTCTTAGGTGGAGGTTAAGACAAAGGTTAAGCTGTTGATATTAAGGAACCCGGTAACCTTTTTGCCGGAAGCCAAACACCTCAGCCACTGAACTATCCAACATCTACCCCAAACTCACACATTGTGTAGTGTGTGTGTGTGTGTGTGTGTGTGTGTGTGTGTGTGTGTGTGTGTGTGTGTGTGTGTGTGTGTGTGTGTGTGTGTGTGTGTGTGTGTGTGTGTGTGTGTGTGTGTGTGTGTATTTGAATGTGCGCATGTTTGTGTGTGTGCGCGCATGTTTGTGCGCATGTGTGTGCGCATGTGTGTGCCCAGGTGCATGTGCTTGTGTGTGCGCGCACGTGTGTGTGTGCGCGCAATGTGTGTGTGTGCGCGCATGTGCATGTGCATGTGAGTGTGTGCGCACATGTTCATTTGTGTGTGCACACGTGTGTGCACGCGCGCATATGTGTGTGCATGTCGCGTGTGCGTGTGAGTGTGCTCTCTATTCGTGGAACATGCTCACCAGCTCCTGAACTTCAGGATGCATTTAGGCATCAGGGGCCGGGCCGGGCTCTGGTGGTGAATATCACTTCATTGAATAAATGAATGCTTCATATCTCATCCCATACACAGGGACACAACTCATACTGACATATGCCTCTAATGGAGCACTGACACTCGAGTGCTGGACCAAAAAAAAGGATTTTAGCAAGCAGGATGTAATTGCATCCAGCCAGAATGACCTTTAACATTTGATAAATCATAAAGCCCGGGAAACTACCATCAGGGCCCTTGAATGGGGAAATACCCAGCTTTGAAAAACGATCTCATCGTCCGATTTAAAGCTGTGTAGAGAGCCGACTGACGTGCACTTGCATTACACACACGGCACGCACACTGATCCATCCCAGTTATTTTGGACAAGCTGGGACGCCAGTGCTTTCGGGTGCCTCCTTCTCTTTTGTAGTTAATTCCCGACGAAGCCTGTCTCATTCTAGTTAACAGGAGAGGGACGTCGTATTGAATTCGGAATATCTACCTCACTCGAGTCAATAACGCCCAGCATCGCGATGAGGCTTAGATAATCCATCCTGTGTCAAATAGGAGGAGCCCTCTCCAGGGAAAAAAGGAGTTAGCAAACTCTTCTATAGATGCTGTCTAACATTAATCTGTCATTAGCCTCTCTGTTGGTTCGTCTGACAAAAGAAGCCAGTTTCCTGGGCTTCTGTGAGACAGCTCAGGCAGCCTTGGCTCGTGTAAAGTCTTAAAAAGAATGACAGATTCCGACTGCGCAAAGCCAGGTCCCTCTGGTTTTGTGACGGCGGGGCCGCGCGCTACGTCTGCAAAGCGTCGCCGCAATAGATTACAGTGAACGCATACAGTGCTTCAACATCCCTCAGCGCTACTAGACTGGCACGGCGGCACAAACGTGACGGCTTGACACGGTGCAGGTTTAAAATGCCTTTCTACTGATTTGACAGTCACGGCCATGCAACAAGAGACTATATATCATCTGCCAGGAAGAAATAGGAAAAAGGAGAGCACTGTTCTCCATCTCATTGGAGGACGACGATGCATGGAAGCATGCCAAAGTACGGTTTTAGCAGATTTCTTGCTCTCTGATATCGGATAGTGGGTTGGGTGTGATTGTGCATTTGTGTGTTATGTTATAAAAAAAAACACCTTTCATCTGCACAGGAGGTTTTTCGATTAGCTGATAAGAACGATTCATGTTATTTATCTAAAACATTAAAGAAACCCCGAAAAAAAGGACCATCGGCAATTTCCTGAATCAAAACAAGCTGTGTGATGTATATTGAGTTCTACACCCACTGTTCCTCTGCTGAGTCCACATCCTCTTTACCAGGTCTGCTGAATGCACTATGCATATTAAGAGGCATCGGGCCAGCTTCTGAGCCCCAACACAGACACAAGAGCACAGCCAGAGCAGAAGAAGTCTGACCATGCGCCTGACTCTCAGGCCCCCTCATAGATGCCATTTGAGATGTGCCAGCCACCGCTCCGACCGTTAAAACATGGGCAATGATACATGCACCGAGAACAGACACAAACAGAAGAAGAGCAAACTATTCATTCCCCCTGAATGATCATGGAAGCGGGAACTTTTTTAGACATTCATCCCGGTCGGGCCGACATTACTGATTTAAATTGATCCCTGGCATAGCACTCAGTAGCAGGATCCATTAAAAGTTTGCAGCACACAGTATCAAAGCCATTAAGTCAAATTAGAGGGAGAGCCACTGTAGTGCCGGCTGATGTAATGCTATTGACCACAGTGCCTCTTGCAGGCTGAGAGCTTCGACCTGAATAGCTGCACATTAAGCATGCTGGCAGTGATCGGGACCTCCACGAATACAGGCTAAACTGTGCAATTAAAGAACAAAGCTTAAATCGGCTGATTGCCACGGATGCAATTATGCATCCCATTCCCTGTTATAAATAAAAGCAGCAGAACCAGTGCAAAGCAACAGGTTTTTAATGGCAGGAACATGAGACCAACATAGTGATAAAAGACAAGATGCCTCTATTTGTGTGTTCCATGTGTGGGACCCGGCTGTAAGACGCCACATTTAATTGGCTCATATTGCGCTATTTGCCAGAGCAGAGATAAAGCAAATCTATCCAAGCATGAAAATATATATCCGTCTCCAAAGCCAGATAAAAAAATAAAAAACAAAGAACCATCTGTACTTCACAACATTTGGACAATTAGGTCAGACAGCACAGCCACTTCTGGGGGGAAATGGATTTTCCTTCATCACACCGTCCTTCCCTTCATTGCACCCTCTTACCCCCAAACACTGAAAAGTACTGGCAGAAAAGCCATGTCACAGAAAGGCAACCACATGCACCAAATCACACTAAGAAGAAAACGACCAGCACACCAGAACCCACACACTCTTGTGCGAGAAAATGGGTCTGTGTCTGTGTGTGTGTGTGTGTGTGTGTGTGTGTGTGTGTGTGTGTGTGTGTGTGTGTGTGTGTGTGTGTGTGTGTGTGTGTGTGTGTGTGTGTGTGTGTGTGCGTGCGTGTGTTGCATACATGGTGTTCTTGAAGTTGTTCTGGTGTCCTGTTGTGCAGACCAACCTCTCTATGACTCTCTAGCCACCCCCTGCCTCACCCACATCGTTACACATTGCAAATGGAGGAGAAGAAATCAAACACATCTACGCTTTCAGAACCACTCCCTTCCCCACTACCACCACCACCACCACCACCGGAACCCTTTTACCAGGGGATTTGCCGTTTAAAGGCACAGTGGCCACGGTGAACAGGACCTCAAAGCTGTTCAACCGTAGCAGAGTGAGGCAGGACAGGGGAGGGGGCATGGGGGTTGGGGTGACAGGACAGTAAATAATCAGCGTAAAAAAGGTGTCGTTTCCCGTTGACGAGCGGCAGACAGCGATACGTTTAAATGCTAATAGGAAAGCATTGGTCACCACTGGTCGCATGTTCTAGAAATGACCCCCCCACCCCCCTCCCGCCCTCCCGCCCTCCCGCCCTCCCCCCTGCTGGGTAAGTGAGTGTGGAAGGGGCGGGCGGTGGAGGGGGAAGTATCACTGTCTTGAAGGTGAGAGGAGGGGAGGGGAGGCAGTGTGGATGTGCTGGGGATTTATGGAGTTGGCAAATGGATTCTGAAATCCCAAGCTTCCAATATACGTCCATTTGGCCGTCGCCTCCCCACTGGGGTAAGGGCGATGGGTGTGGAGTGGAGCAGGTGGGTGGGGGAGGGTTCTTGTGGTGGTGATGGTGGTGTTACCGTCCGCTTGACCGAACACACGGCCCCTGCGCGTTCTGCTGACGATGGCGCTCCAAGGTGCAACGCAATCCGTCCAGCTGGGTCTCAGGGAAGGGCGTGTGCGCGTGTTTTGCCAGCATGCAGACTCCGTTGGTCCCATTTTCTAGTTCTAGTTCTGGCAGGGTCTAACGTGTCTTGTTACTGGTGGACACAGCGAGATTGATGACACTAGATGGATGGCTTTCTCAATGCCCCTTTGTGCAACAATAGTGGATTGCAATTTATAGTTCAATATACTGAAATAATATTGAAGTATAGACTGCTTCTGCAGCACAACCCCATTTGTCTGACTTCAATTGAATGCAAGGCTTTGCTCATCATCACTTTCATGCACGCATATCATTAACTGATTATGACTAAGCAAGGGCCAAGGACCTGATATGGTCCATCCTAGAAGAGCCAAGTGATCAATAGGGTCATGACTTTGGCAGCAGTAATTAAGTCACAGGGATGTTTAGATCATGTGATTAGAAGAAACCAGATTGTATTGATAAACTAGTGGGGTACTTAGAGGCAGTGGTAAAACTGCCTGCAGACAAAGGACAAAAAAATGGAAATCGAACAGCACAGAATAACGGATTGAGCCTCGTTCTTGGTCATGGTCAAATTATATTGAAATAGGAATTAATCATAATAACAATAAAAGTATCCATAGGCTTATGGGGCATATGTTCCAGATCCATTTTCATTGGTGGAGGAAATGTCTTTAACAGGAACGTCTGACGTCTCTCTCTTTGCCAAAGAGACATAAATTAATTGAAATTAATTCTGCTCCTTAACAAGATACCCCCCCCCACACACACACACACACACACACACACACACACACACACACACACACACACACACACACACACACGCACACACTCACTCTTCAGTAAATTCTTGATGGAAACCTGAGTCATATGTATTTATTTAAACTCGTGTCTAGTCTAGACAGCAATACTTGACCATTGAACAATAGATCTGCATCTCATGAAATGCGGTGCGTGCGGGTCCCCTCCTAGACGCAAGCCAAGGTTTTCATACTGGTCGTCGACCACCGCGAACCACCGGGAGTTCCCCAGCAGCGACCAGCCGCAACCCTGCAGAACCACGCCGTACACGTGCCTGATCCCAGTCCCTCATCCCTTCAACCTCAGCTGTACCAAAGCAGGTAACGCAAACACCATGCCCCGAAACGTCCCTAAACTGCAGGGAAAACCGCTAGATAAACTTAGCAAATTCCTCCGATCAAAAGACTGGTGCGACCACTGCGCGCAGTAACATGTGGAAAGCAGTTATCGGCGGGCGCAGGCAAATTCAATTAAAGTAAATGAACGTAAGACGAATACTCAAAACATGAACACATGCAATGCAACTGAATTTCAGAAAAAAAAACTTGAGCGCAGGGGGGGGGGGTGAAGGCAGGAACGGCATTTAATTTCAGGTTACTACTCGTGTTTCTTCCATCTTCGTTAAACACGGTTTCACTTATGCACGGCTTTACACCACAGCCGCACACTGTCGGAAACAACTAGTTATTACGATGACTTTGGAGGCATCAGCCATCACACTGGCGGGCTGCTGTAAACCCCAAGCTGCCACCTCCATCAGCGTTGTGCGCAGTGACGGACAGCCTTGATTAGAGCCATCTTATTTCCCTGTACATAGCAACAACCACTTTGCCAACAAAAATTCACCACGATACCTGAACACACAATTCCTCGAATCACAATACAAATACGTAGCGTTTTTTTTATTCGATTCGACTGCAACAAGATTTGTTCTGGACTTCACAAAAAAATAGGACCACACGACTTGCTGGGTTTTCTTACCTTGTCTTACTGGCTAGGCTAGTAGATCTCTAGTGGTCGCCTCAGACAGTTCCAGTAAACGTGTATCTTTCAGAGTCCAATAAAGAGCTACTTGCAAGTAAGGCGACGGAAACAAAGTGAGCAGACCGGCGGGGATGCAAACTGAAGCACGGAGCGGAGCAGCGGATCGCTCTCTCGCTGACGTTGACATCAGTAAAAGGCTTAAAGGTCGTGTTGCAGGGTTCATTTTCCAACGAATTTGTGCAATTTGCTTGTTGGTAATAAAGATTTAAACTGTTATTTATTGTATTTAATGTTGTTAGGTATCACAAAACGGAAAAAGTAGGCACTATTTTAGCAGTTTGCTATTGATTCTCATTTCCCCCAGAATCAATGCATTGCATGACGTCACGTTGGGAGAAGATTATACAGATAGGCCTACATAGATAAATACATAGATATTATAGTATATGCTACACCTGAACCTCCTAAGGTGGCGCAATTAGATTGGTTCGCTATCTCTGGATATTGGGCAATATCCCATGATTGACATCTCAAACTCGATATTGATTTCATCGCAAAATTGTCTGCTAATAACAAATAAACCTTCAGTCTCGGGGCTATTCCCCATATTGTCCACCTTGCTCTGGCGTTGGAGGGGACGGCAGCACGGGTGCTGCTCGACCTTGACGAAGTGGACCAGCGAGACCTTCAGGCCCTGATCCGAGCACTGGAGAGGCGGTTCGGCGAAAGGGTCTTCCGCGACCAGAATTCTGGAATTCTCCGCGGCTCCACGCAAGGCCCTGGCGCTCCACGCCTTCCTGCGGGGACTGCAGCCGGGATGTCTGGGGCAGCATGTCCGCCTCACCGAGCCCCAGGCCCTCGATGCGGCTCTGGACCAGGCCCTCGATGCGGCTCTGGACCAGGCCGAACCGGCTGAGGTGGAGCTCTGCCGCCGTCGCGGTGGTGCATCCGTGGACGCGGCTGGGGCAGCCCTCCCCCCGTCACAAAGAACGTGGGGGTCAAGTCCAGGCAGCAGCGGAAGGCCCGGGTCCGGACGGCCACAGAGACGGCTGAGGCTTCCCGTGCGCTGTGGCGGCATGACGGCTGACCTTGAGCCGCCGCAGTATCGGCAGCTGTGGCTGGTCGAGGACTGCGGGTGGACGGGGCAGAGACGAGAGCAAGGATGCACCGCAACGGGGCTGCTACTGGCAGGGGCCAAGGCGGCGGCGCCGGCCCCCTGAACACTCGGGACTGTGCAATGGGTGTTGTTGGGGTCGTCGGGACGTCTGACCCCTAAGGTGGGGGCTGTATGGCGACTCCTACCCCCCGGGGAGTCTGGGTATTCGCGACGTTGTTTGGGGAAAAGGGGTTTTATTGCCTTTTATTGTTATGTGTTGTTTGTTGTGTTTAGTGCTGCCGCCACAGTTACCGAGACTTGCCTGTTTGTTGGTTGTGCGGTGCGCTGCGTGTTACGGGTGTGTGTTAAATAAAGGCAGCTCTCGTTGTTGTGCGATGTATGGGGCACGAGAGTTGCGTAACCGCGTTAAGGGCTCCCGTGTTATCCTTCCCGCACTGCTCGCCACAGTAGGCCTACCCTTTATAGTAGGCCGGACGATCGCCGCGGCAGCTACGTAAACATCGTGAAAATAGATGCATTCATAGGCTACACCAGAAGGCAGAACGCAGCGAAGAAAAAAGAGCCAACCACCGTAACCAGCAATAGACAATTATTCTAATAGCCTAATTATATTTAGCCTTAGTTATGGCCGCACTTGAACCTTATGGTAATTTTTATTCGTGAACTATTTGACACTGGAAAGTCACACGCCGCGATCAGTAACGCTCTAAAGTATGGCAAGCCAACCCCGCCAGAAAACTATGGCCGCGTTCAGACTGCAGGCAAATCGGATTCAAATCGGATTCCTTCTCATATCCGATTTTTAGGGCTGACTGTCCACTGTTTTAGCAAGTGTCCAAATCGCATTTGGCTCTGTTCAGACTGGGCCACATTATTGACCCATCGGATTTCATGTGACTTGGGACTGTTCAGACTACAAAAGAGATTCCGGTTCCAATCTGGATGGGCTAAAAATCGGATTTCGGCTGGCAGTCTGAACGCGGCCTATGGCAAGCCAACCCCGCCAGTAAACGCCATCATTTAGTCACGTATCACCTTCATTAGGCCGTAGAATGTAGAAAAACGCATTATTTATGGCAAGCCAACCCCGCCATAAAGCGCCATCATTTAGACGCGTATCACCTTCATTACTCCGTAAAATACACCGTAAAATGTAGAAAAACGACGTATTTTACGCCGTCATGCGCAAAAAAGCGCCGCTTTTTACGCCGCAACTCGTATGTTTTCTTGTGCGTGTGTGTTTACGTCCATTTGAAGCACTGCGGTCTTCAATGTCACGAAACACAACAGCCTGATTTTGAAAAGTAAATCAGTAAAAGCAGTAAGATGGTTTATTCTGAACCACGAATGAGCGTTACTAAAAAAAGGGAAGATGAACGAAAATTAGCGATTAAAAAAAACACAAGTTAAACAAACATGTCTGTACATCAAAATAAAAACAACAACAATGAATGATGTACAAGTCTTTTCTTTTGTCCCACAGCGCTGGACGTCCTACGGTCCTTGCGAGCTGGTGGGGCCGATTGTGTTGGTTTTGATGATGCTCTGAGTGAACTGTTTGAGGCCGTCAAAGCCCTGTGTGAACAGATAGTTCAGATACCAGCCCCACGGCTCCACATACTGCACGCGCGCACACACACACACACACACACACACACACACACACACACACACACACACACACACACACACACACACACACACACACACACACACACACACACACACACACACACACACACACACACAAGAAAGATAAGGATCAAGGATCAATAATCATTAGACAAAAAGGGGGAAAAAAGTATTAAATATGAATGCTCAACATGGAGCTTACATCTCAGAGCCTCAAGTCTATTAAACAACGGGGCAGAAATGAGGGGATGGGAGAGTAAGAACGAGAGGGCGTCCTACGTACCTGAATGGATTTCAGGTCCACTTCCCGACGCTCCGGCCAACACTGACAAAGGGAGTGATGAATATGCATGGTTAGACCACCTCCGTTAATGACCTCAGCGGGCCACAGCTGGGCGTTGGACCCAGAACGACCGGGGATGTGGATTATACAGTATGCAAAAAAAACTTCCCAATCTGGCACGGCTCAGATGAATAATAAAATGTACTTCTGTATTAATGGAGCTCCTATGAAAGATGCAGTATTACCACATCTGTCTCCCTGTCCGGTCCGCCTCTCGTATTAAACAAGCTGCTGGCTGCTACTGCAGAACCGCACTCCCATTTAGCCAAATCTGCCATGTTTTTCTTTTGTTATAGTTTCTATTGTTTAATCTCTTTTTTTTTGGGTTTGGGTCCATACCACCCCAGGGATAAACAAAACCATTTCACTTGCAGACAAGCAAAACAAACGTAAACATGCAACAACAAAAAAAAAGAGAAATGAAGGCCATGGCCACCAAACAGCACTCACCTTGTGGTGGAAGTCGATAGCGTAGCAGTGGAAGGCCGGGTGGTGGGTGAGGCTGAAGCTGGCCCAGTACTGCGGGACTCCACTCCGGTGCAGCACCTCCTGGCTCAGCTCAATGTCGTCTCCCGGCTGGAAAATCTTGGAGTTCCACAGGCAGTTGACCATGAAGGTCAGGCAGTGGTTGAACTCATGGTAAGTCTTGGGGCTGATGCGAAATGCCTGCTGTGAAAGCGCACAGGCAGAAGGGATACATGTTACAATATTCTATTCAGATGGCTTGTCATGAGTCAGGCGCTTTTATCCAAGCGACCCGCGCTGAATTCAGATCGTTATGGAGCAGGTAGGGCTCGGGCAGGGCTCAGGGGGCGCGACAGGTGGGTTGCAGATATGCAGGATTGAACCCAGTACCCATGTATCAATACGGCCCTCCATTTTACATCTTAAAAATAAACACTGGCCATAAACCGATTTTAGCTATGACTAAAAGAGATGGTTAAATCTTGAACTTTTTTTTCATTGCAGCCCTACATTTTGTCAAACATGAGTGTACTTCCAAAAGTCTGCAGAATTTAAGAAAATGACAGCTCTATCAACCAAGAGAAGTCTTCTCTATATCCATTTGAAGTTTAAATTAACAGTGGGAGTGGAACAAGAGGGGAAGGCTATACTGGAACATTAAGCTCACTTTATGTCCTGGTAGTTGTCCAATCTTAATATTATGGGAAATAGTTTCTGTTTCCGTGAGCATTGCCCATACATTTGCATGCCGGTCGCTGAGACAAGTTTTTTAAAGTTATGCATTTTGGATATATGCATACTAATTTACTTTTTATTGGGAAAAAGGTGAAATGTTTTTTTTACTTGATTCCACAGTCTGGGACTGAAATTCCCCAGTGTGCAAAATATTCTGTGTCTTGCACAGATGTTTTCATACATTTACAACAAAGAGGTAATCACGATTTGCTGTTTAATAATGCATTTGCTATTCCGTAAACAAAAAACGCTGTAAGAAGATAAAAAGAGAAGCAATCAAATAAAAAATATAATATTCTCCACTGAAAAAAGTTAGATTATTACCCCAGGGATTTTTTCTTGATTCTTGGCGGCGGTCAAGTTAATCTTGTACCTAGAAAAAAATAGCAAAAAACAGAAGAACCTTGAAAAAATATTCCGCGGCACTGCTGTGTATATTGCCGTGTGGTTCACATGATTGTTTGCGACCTAAACATGATTTAACGCTGTAGGTCACAAGCCTCCACTGTGCGCGTCGTTAGAGACAAAGGAAGGGCATGTTGGTTCATCAGGCCGTGTTCACGTTTAGCTTTGACCGAAACAAACAAAAAGATCCTTCATCCTCCCCGAGGGACCACCGTCAATTAGTTGACATGGTAAGATGCGTGCGGCGCAGCCACCGAGAATGCAATTAGACATTCTCCATGCGCAGAGCGGCGTTGTCGCTCGCCATCATCAATCATACATGTCAGATCCACCGAAGCGGCATCACACACCCTGATTTCTCTGACCCAAATGCCATCTGGCCCGCCACTGTGCTCAGCGGAGTGGACCCAGCGTGGGTGGGGGTGGTGATATTTGGTACACCGCGTCAAAAGGTGTGAATAAGAGGAAGGTGCCAAGAAGACAGGCAGTGGCAGCTACAGGCGGTCGGTTGGGGGTGGGAGACGTGATGAGGGGTCAGCACCTGCAAATGATCTTGGCCAGTCGGTCCACACTGACGGGGTCCAAGGCAAACAGGGCTGGGTAAAAGACGCCGGGCGGGATCATGACCACTAGGGGGAGCCCGTACTTCTTGAATATGTCACACACCTGGAGGGAACGAACGCACGCACGCACACACTTAATATAGCGTCATAACAACGGGAAAACCACAGAGTTTATTTTCTGAGAGCCATGGGGTGCTCCATAGCGAATGGGTGTTCTCTCTAGAGGGGGATGCGTCATCCCCGTCTGCAGATGGAGACAGAGCGCCACTCATTCATCAATGTCAGTGTCATTACCGTGTCGTAGAAGTCCAGGACGAAGCTGAGGAGCAGGGAGTGACAGCCTTCCAGCTGAAGCCCCAGGGAGGCCAGCCTCCCCACGAAATGCACAAGCTCCCCCACAGAGAGCATGAACCCAGACTGACTCACGTTCCTGGTGGAGGACAACGGAGAGTCATGAGTCTGGTGCACACATACACACATGCTCGCCGGTAGGTACAAGAGCACGCAAAAGCAGACACACAGACACACACACAATGCACGAACCATGACAGTGCTTCTAACAGACGGAATCATGGGTCTCGCTTGCAAGGCATGCGCACAAACACACATGCAGATGTGCTCATACAGAGAAACACATGCAGACACGCGCGCACAAAAATTAGAACACACAAACAGATGCATGCACATGGACACACACAGCCACATTAGCTAGTACAGACGCAGGTATGCACATACAAACAGGCAGATGCATACAGCCCCAAACAGATGCACACAGATACACGCATGCATTGACAGATGCCCATGCACAGTACACAGACACACACACACTCACAATTAAGGACCATTATAAGTGAAACGACACAAGGAGCTAATCAGAGAAGCTATCCTTGAGCCATTTGCTCCTTCAGCAGTTCTACCCTCTTATGCCGAAGAATAAAATGACCCAAACGCAGCACTAGACTCAGAGGCAGGTTATTAAAATACTTCCAACCACCTGCCACTGACTGAAGAAGCAGCGCTTGGGTGGGCTCACGTATTTGGAAGTTTATTGGGATGTGCACTAAATATCCTTAATATCGATTAGAGGAATGTATAAAGTGTTCATAAATCAATGTGGAGCGACGATCATTAGCGGAGCGGATCTGGTGACCGCAAGTGAGTAGAGCCCACTTGCGTCTGGTTATTGATTTAATGAGGAGCAGCTGTATATGGATACAATTTGAATGTTTCCAATTGAAAACATTCATGCTTGAGGTGCAAAAATAAGATCTCAGAATATAGTCTATAAACCGCTCAAAAAGAACGACTCAATTATGCGCAGTGAGAAAACAATGGATGTTTATGAGATAGTCAGCTTTAGAGGGAACAAAAGGTAAATGAGGCTGCCAATCACATGAAACCGTGTGGAGTTATTTGCAGAGAAGGAAAGCAAGGGGCAGGAACTTCAATCAACTCTGGGACGGGGGAGGGGGGGGGAGAACTGCAAACCAAAATAATATAAGTGAAATATATGGCAAAATAAAGATAATTAGCCTCCATATATTTGTATTGATTTAGGGGTTTTACACGACTACAACTCTCTTGCGCCCTCTCAATATGCCGGAGTACTGCCGAAAAAGAAAAATCTCCTGATGCATTGTGATGTACGATCCCTGTAGCAGAGCTTTCATGGGGTAGGAGCGGAGGGGTGGGTGGGGGTGACTCACCTGGACCTGTCGAAGTCAACGTTACGGCCTTCCTCCTGAGCGTACACCGAGTGCCAGGTCAGCCATTTCACCAGCATGCCGTTCAGCGATTCTATCAGGCCACACTGGAGACGAGACACCATGTATAGTGAGAGAGAGAAGGAAAGAAAGGGGAAAAACGAAGAAAATTACAACAAAATGAAAAATATAATAAAATAAATCCATATGAAAAACACACCCAGCATGCAGCCCTTCATGTATACCACATGGCAACAGAGTTCATTGTTAAATCACAGCGCTGGTCTGTCTGTGACAAACGGCGGGTTAGATTCACCTGGGTGTGTGTCTGTGTTTGTGTATGCATGTGCGTGCGCGTGTCTCTTCCTCTCTGGGGAGAGGAAGCGGGTCCACGTGGGTCCTACCTTGAAGAACACCGTGGATGTAAAGAACAGTTGCATCAGTGGCTCAGACAGGAGCCTGCGGATACCTGCGAAGGAGAGAAGGGAGAATTACAATTGCACCAGGCATATGATTGCATGCGTTCCCCTGAGAACTGTATAGCCGGGTCCCTCCATCAGTGCCATGTGTCGGCATCTTAATTAGGGGGCATTGTAAGGTTGAACTTGTGCAGTGATAATAGTTTGTTTCTGTGTCTGAGTGTCAATGTGATACAGACAGGCCGGTTGTGAGACAAAAACGAGGGAGAGAAAGGGAGACAAAAACGAGAGCGAGAGAGAGAGAGAGAGAGAGAGAGAGAGAGAGAGAGAGAGAGAGAGAGAGAAGAGAGAGAGAGAGAGAGAGAGAGAGAGAGAGAGAGAGAGAGAGAGAGAGAGAGAGAGAGAGAGAGAGAGAGAGAGAGGAGAGAAAGAGGTGAGGGGGGGGGGGGGGGGGGGGAGACAGAAAGAGAGTGATGGGGGGGAGAGAGAGGAGGCAGACTGCCAGGCGCTGATAAGACGAGAGCAAGGGAGGCAGTACTGACAGGAGCTGGGCACCACAGGAAGGTTGCTCAGGAGGCCCAAGATCTGTGGGCGGAGGAGGGAGCCGTCCCAGACGTTGAGGAACTTGTAGAGGAAGGCTTCCACGCTGGAGAACCCCTCCTGCAGGAGCGAACAGGAAAGGGTTAGAGACGAGTGAGAGACATTGGGAACGAAAATGTGTCTCTTATTAAGAAGGAGAGCGAGTGACTGCAGAGTGTAACCGGAACCACCGACTGCCACACTGGATAATAGCCAGGAGAACGCTGGAAGGATGACAACGCGCTCTGTGTGTGTGTGTGTGTGTGTGTGTGTGTGTGTGTGTGTGTGTGTGTGTGTGTGTGTGTGTGTGTGTGTGTGTGTGTGTGTGTGTGTGTGTGTGTGTGTGTGTGTGTGTGTGTGTGTGTGTGTGTGTGTGTGTGTGTGTGTGTGTGTGTGTTTTGGAGGGGAGGGCGAGGCACACCTGGAGAAAGTGCTGTGTCGACAGCAACCGCTCCAGAAACTGGACCGCCTCGTCTGAACCTTGAGACGCTCCGCTGTGGCCACAGAACAGAAACTCTGGGGGGGTGAAAAACATGTTAAAAAAATATATATTCCCCTCCATCTTCCCTAAATGCAACACGTCCCTTTGATGTGCTAGATAGGCGTTTGGGTTAAGCACAGGGTGAGCTTCACCTTGTTGCTTGATCAGGGGTTCTTTAGCAGGGTGTCACACACACACACACACACACACACACACACACACACACACACACACACACACACACACACACACACACACACACACACACACACACACACACACACACACACACACACACACACACACACACACACACACACACACACACACACACCAGAGTTTCCGTTGTCCGGTAATTGATCGGTAAAAAATGAGGAGGACCGAAAATTCTAAATGTCTCCGGTCAGAATGACCAATGGAAATAATTCTCTGCACAATTTGAATTGTGTTTAATAATGCTACAGTGGTCATTTGTTTAGCCAATTCATGTTAAACAATGAGGGTTTAGATTGACCCGACACCGCCCGCCGACATTTCCCACCACTATCCATGAGCCGGGTCGGGCCGGGCCTTTGATCGAGCGTTTGTGTTTCTTTTGGTTTTTAAAACATTGCTTTATTGGCCTAATCTGAGGAGAAGTCCATGCCATAAACAGAAATATTATAGGCCTTTATTACATGGTCTTCTCAATACAGTGGAACGCTCCGTTCACTTGCATGAGTAGTAGTCCAGTCACTCGTCAAACCCCAGCGTCTTCGGTTGCTAAGCGACATCAACGTCTTTGGCGGACTATTTCACTGCTGATCAACACTACGAATGCTGGCAACGAATAAATTATAAAAAGACCCACCATGTGAAGTTATTTTTTTAATTTTGGCAAATAGCCGTGTAATAAGCGGGATAATGTATAGAACGTTGATCTATACATTAATCCATATATATATATACAGCAGAGTAGGCCTAAGTAACAAATGTGTAGAAAGTTACACCTGTATTTACCGATCTAAGCTCTAATAAAGACTGCTCAGCGAAGCCACACACACACACACACACACACACACACACACACACACACACACACACACACACACCACACACAACACACACACACACACACACACACACACACACACACACACACACACACACACACACACCTTCATGTAGGGAGTGGCCGAGCCAGAAGTTGAGGCGTAGAAAGGCCGACTCGTCCTGAACGCAGTCAAGGTAGTGAAGGGCCAGATCGGAGCCCAGCAGAGAGCCCATCTGAGCAGGTAGCTGACCGAAAGACGTAGAGGAGAAAAGATCTGAGCAACATGCAATACCTGCGCAATAATGCCAGCAGTCAGGTGCATCATTTCAAATATTGAGTAAAGGGAAAGAACAAGAGGCAGACGTGTCGTACAGTGGGGGGACTTTGGGAGGGGGGGGTTGGGCTGCCGGGAAAATGTTCTGGGTTCGATTCTAGGGCCTACAGCCTGCCTAAAGGTAGCCGTTAGAGAGATCTCTCTCACTCACTCTTCAGTCAAGAGTGTGGAGCTGATCCATGCACTCAATTGACTCAAACCCGGAGATTAGTGCACCTACCGAACAACTGTCTGATTGCCGTGCTTTCATTGAGTTGGCCATCAATCCGCTGCTGGGCCAATTCTGTAGCACTCCACTAATCCCCACGTTGCTTGTGTACCGACACAGCCAACACTAAAGCACATCCCCTCCTGCTTGTTACGAGGCATAAACAGTCAGGGCGATCATCCTGCCACTCACAGACCTTGTAAATTAAGCCATGGCTTTGGTTCATACTAAAATATTTACGGTCAAACTAATGTGCTTCTCACAGTCAGCGTTCATCACATCCACCAATTACGACTCAATGAGCACCCGGTGCTGAGAGAGTGGTTTGCCACCGCCAACCAATCACAGTCAAGGCATGCGTCTGTTACAGCACCCCACACCATCATCACCTTGGCTACAGTCACAACACCTCCCACTCAATTCAGTTGGCTCAACAACCCAACAACAGGCATGAGAGGATGGAGAAACGCCATGAAACCTCTAGGGAAACCGTGACTGTCCGAAAGGAGCAGGGAATGAAGTCACAGCACTCGTACTCTTAAAAGTTTCAGAGGCCTACTTTTCTAGTAAGAACGACATCAACTATAATTAGGCCAATCAGTGAGACACGTCTTCAGACATTGACACGGTCAACTAATTATTCAAGTTGTGACAACAAATTGATTTGGCAAAAGGAAGGATTGATGGGGTCCCTGGCGTGACTAGGCAGTTATACTCAGACGATCAACTACGACGAGGAGGTCTGGGCGACCCGAGCGCATCGGTAGTTTCCGTGTCCTCGGTCGAAGGGAAGAGTTAATGCCATTACTGTCATTGTGCCATTACTGTCAGAGCTGATCATGCTCCTGCCAGGGAACCGAGAAGGCGCGATTCATGTAGCATTACGCATAAATGTCCTAGTCCAAATCAGCCGTTTGGATGCATTAGCTCAATGGATCTGCCAAGAAAACAAACATTTATTTTACGGGCCATTTTTAAACGTGTGTGTGCGTGCCCTTACTTGTCCCTCAAGTACCGATCTATGGCCCATCTGATAACTCACTGCATAGAATTAATAAAAAAGCTATCGCTAAGCAGGAAAATAGTGATGAGCAGTGATGCATTTTTTTCTTCCCTTCCCCCCAGAGGATAGCATAAATTGACAGCTGGAAACCACCTCTGCACTGGTATGAGACAGGAATAAAGAGGAAGTAGCAGAAATAATGTTCTTTATGGTGCCACAGCACCATCATGTGGCCAGAATTAATCATCACAGGTCATAACAGTGAAAGGCTTCAAGGGGTACATAAATATTGACACTAATACGTTATTTTAGGTATAGATTTCCATTTGACTAGAATCGACTACATCACGCAGAAGTACAAAACTGTTGTTGTAGGAGACTACATGTCAGTATATGAGAGACACAGTGAGAGAAAAAGGTTGGTATAGAGCTGACTGTACCTCTATAAGATGCAGTTTCTCCAAGAGCTGAACAAAGGACTGGATGTGGGCCAGAGGAACAACCATTTTGCTAAGGCTGGTCTGCTTCTGGCTCTGGACCACAGCAGTGAGCACTGGCAGGTCCATGTGCCCCAGTTTCTGTTGGAAAGCGGCCAGGGAGGTCAGCAAACATGCAACTCAAAAGGAGCTTTGCTGGACTTTTTAACATGACATAACCGGATCATGTTCAAATGAGAATCATCAATCCTGAGAAGTCGTATGATGAAATGCTTTGTTGTAATATCTGGTTACTCTTTTTTCTTATTCTGGCTACCATGAGAAGACGTTTATTCAAGTAGGATGCTGATGTTTGGTTGTAGCAGAGGGAGTCACACATGCCATAACTTATCAAGCAAAAAGAAAAACACACTGACCCGTAAATTCCATCACACACATTTCCAATTTGCAACAGTGTGATGCATGCATGAATACATCCACCCTTGACCCAAGATCCTTTTCTTACCCTTTTCCTCGAGCCGGCCTTCTCCTGGGTCTGCAGGGCCAGAGGGAGGTTGGAGGAGACCCGACCAGCGGTTCTCTTCTGGATGGTAATCAACGCCGACCTCCAAGGACCGTTGTGGTTTCTGAAACTGGCCTAAAGAAGAAAAAGACAAGGGACGGAAGATCGATGAGCGAGAGGGACTTGGAGGGCAGAAGAAGGTACCAGAGTCTATGAGGACTAGGAGACGGTTGACGCACCCTTATTCGTGAATTGAGTGAGAGCGTGACCATCTCTGGGCAAAAGACTTTGTAGAGCAACAACAGATGCAGAAGATATGGTTGCTGGCCCTGAGGAGAACAGAGAAAATGTTTAGTGACATGAGGTTACAATAGAAATATGAGGATAACTACAAAATTCAGACAACTCTTCTCTCCTGCAATTGAAATGGATCAATCCATCCAATCAATTTGCTCCTTGCACTTATAGTGGGATGAAACTTTTCCCAGCTTGCTACAGTATTAAAGCAAAGAGATACGCACAGGGGGCAGAATGGGATGGCCAAACAGACATTTATCTCCTCTTAAGAGTATTATAGTCGATATTGGTTCTTTGGCCATTATAATGCATTCATTAGAGTAAAGCAGGCCACCATATGTATAGCTGCCAATAGGAGGGTCTAATGAAGCAAAAACTGAGTCAACCTCATATGGACAGGTACAAGCAAAACAGAACCAAACATAAGGTCATTGGGAACTGGACGACTGGAACTGGCTGTTAATTGGTTGGGGTAGAGTAGTCATACAGGTTTTTGATACATGGCTTGTTCTTTTAACATTGAAATGATGCCCGTTGAATCTACTGATGTCTGAAGGACACTGATGTCCGCATATAAAGCATCAAGTGTGAATCACCCTCAGGGTCGAATCTCCAAATGGAAAAATGCTGAAAAAATGTGGAGGACATGTCTGATAACGGCTATCGTTTTCAGAGGGGGTCCACCAGATGACTTGGTCATTCACATGCAAACTGACACACACCAAGAGATCACTCTTAGTGTGTGTCGGTTTGCATGTGAATGACCAAGTATTGTCACCACAGCCTTCTGCAACAGATCTGCTGATCACATTCAATCTACCTGAATCCTCTCAATAGTATAACAAATACCAATTCTTATCTTGAAATTCACTCATGAATGGCTTCATATTGGGGACATTGTTTCCATTAGACATTGAGGACTATTTTTCCTGTAAAACAGTAAGGGATTTACCAGTTTAGAATGCAGCTCCAGTAGCTTTCGGACTCGAAAAAGACGCACTGTAAACAGGAAGCAGAATTTAATAGACAGCAGTTGAAGGCTAATTCTGAGACCAAGGAGACGTTAAAATGAAAAAATAATTAATTTAATTTCAGCATACTGCTATATATATATATATATATATATATATATAATATATATATATATATATATATATATATATATATATATATATATATATATATATAAAATATTTAACAACTATGGTCTGTATTTTATGTATTTCTATTACACTTAGATATAACAAACAATACAGTTAGTCCCTACTACTGTTACAACACTAGTACAGACTTCTAATTACTGGAATTTTGTGTCAAAACTTGGTACTATAACAGAACTATTATATAAAGTGGGACATGACTTACCACATTCTTTTCTGGTCAGCAGATAAAGCAGGTGGCATATATAGGGACACTGGAAACAAATGCATTTCATCATTAACTCCTGCTTCAGTCAACAAAGGCTACCTTGCTAGAACCAGTTGAGGTTACATCTATCCATCCATCGAGCCTTTCATTTACCTCCACTATGGTTAGAATTAGATTTTAAAATCAAATAAGAAACCTTTGGCAAATTTTAAGGGGCACTATAAAAAAGTTGAGGCAATTTTCTATACAACGGAAAAACCATGGAGTGCAACCCTATATATAACCCTAACCCTATATGATGAAATATTGTTCATCAACTTATAAAAAATGAGTGCAAAGAATGACATACTGGCTGTAAAAGGCATTGCCCAAAAGTGTTTAGTTACCTTCCACATGAAAACTAACCAAGGTATGCAAACATCATGTTTTATTGCACTTACCAGTTTTTCTTCAGTTACAAAGCTGAAGAGGAAGCCATAGATGGCACGAAGATTGTCTTTGGCATCAATCATGTCAAAGACAGTCAGCACCCATTTGATGAAAAGAACCTGTATGAAATGCAATATAAAAATGACAGAAAATATATAAATGACAATTCTGATAATCTGATAATCGTTTTTTGTTATTATCAAGTAAACAGACAATTTCTGATTATTGTACGAAACATTTTTCGGTCTAAGATTTTAAATGAATAATTGCTATCATTGCTGAAGTTGTATAAACTCAGAAGAATCTGAAGGTGCATGCCACAATTTGACCAATTTGAGCAGTAATCTCAATAAGCGGAAAGCAAGTTATGGCTAATGTCAAATCAAAACCAGATTATCTAAAAAACGCTTTGACATTCTTTAAATTATTCAAAAGGGGAGCCCAAATCGTTTCACAGAGAACATGTTTTGTTATTTTTGAATGAGCTGTCCCGGTTATATAATCTGCAACTAATGTGTATATTATATATATATATATATTCATTAAACATGCTTAAATCACCTTCAAGACTTACACTCACCGGCCACTTTATTAGGTACACCTGTCCAATTGCTCATTAATGCAAATTTCTAATCAGCCAATCACATGGCAGCAACTCAATGCATTTAGGCATGTAGACTTGTGCCGTGTTCCAATACGATGCGATTACTACCAGTTCACAACGAGCATCAATGGGGAACATACACTTCAACCGGCCACAATCTTATTAGAGATACACAGCACTGCTGTTCCAATGTGCTCATCATAATGCGACACGCTGCAGCTGCGGCTGTCGCAATCGTCATTTCCGGCTAAGTGCACCACAGAGTACTCGATTTGGAACAGCACTCACATCTGAAAAAATAGTTCACTCAAATCGATAGTGCAGAGATTCCAGCAACTCAATGCATTTAGGCATGTAGACTTGGTCAAGACGATCTGCTACAGTTCAAACCGAGCATCAGAATGGGGAAGAAAGGTGATTTAAGTTACTTTGAACGTGGCATGGTTGTTGATGCCAGACAGGCTGGTCTGAGTATTTCAGAAACTGCTGATCTACTGATTTTCACGCACAACCATCTCTAGGGTTTACAGAGAATGGTCCGAAAAAGAGAAACTATCCAGTGAGCGGCAGTTCTGTGGGTGCAAATGCCTTGTTGATGCCAGAGGTCAGAGGAGAATGGCCAGACTGGTTCGAGCTGATAGAAAGGCAACAGTAACTCAAATAACCACTCGTTACAACCGAGGTATGCAGAAGAGCATCTCTAAACGCACAACGCGTCAAATTTTGAGGCAGATGGGCTACAGCAGCAGAAGACCGCACCGGGTGCCACTCCTGTCAGCTAAGAACAGGAAACTGAGGCTACAATATGCACAGGCTCACCAAAATTGGAAAATAGAAGATTGGAAAAAGGTTGCCTGGTCTGATGAGTCGATTTCTGCTGCGACATTCGGATAGTAGGGTCAGAATTTGGCGTAAACAACATTAAAGCATGGATCCATCCTGCCTTGTATCAACGGTTCAGGCTGGTGGTGGTGGTGCAATGGTGTGGGGGATATTTTCTTGGCACACTTTGGGCCCTTTAGTACCAATTGAGCACCATGTCAACGCCACAGCCTACCTGAGTATTGTTGCGGACCATGTCCATCCCTTTATGACCACAGTTGTACCCATCTTCTGATGGCTACTTCCAGCAGGATAACGCGCCATGTCATAAAGTGCGAATCATCTCAGACTGGTTTCTTGAACATGATAATGAGTTCACTGTACTCAAATGGCCTCAACAGTCACCAGATCTCAATCGAATAGAGCACCTTTAGGATGTGGTGCAATGGGAGATTCGCAACATGGATGTGCAGCCGACAAATCTGCAGCAACTGTGTGATGCTATCATGTCAATATGAACAGTTCTGAAGGCAAAAGGGGGTCCAACCCGGTACTAGCAAGATGTACCTAATAAAGTGGCCGGTGAGTGTATTTGGACTCTACTTGCACAGGCAAATGATGTGTCACAAATATATTCTATGGCAGGGCTTTGTTGGTTTAAAAAAATATATATAAATAGATTTAAAAGTCTCCTCAACATATCCACACAAAAATGACAAAGCAACAACGCTTAATTAACCTGTATTCTGATTGGGTCTGACACTTGTTTCTTACCTGTGTGGTGATCGATAATTTTCCAACACACAGCCACACCACGGCACGCACAACAGCTTGATGTGGAACCACAGTGGAAGGAAGGAGGCACTTCAGTACCCGTACACATGGACCCGTTCCTACTCCGGAAAGGTACACAATTAGTACAACAGCCAAGAACAATTTAACTGGGGAAGTAATGAGGAGGGTCAGTGTTCCTTACCATACAGGTACAGATACAGTGGCTGTGATTCAATATGTAAGCTAACCATACATTGTGTACCCAAGTATTGTTATTCATGTTTATGGCATTTGTAGAGAAGTGATTGGACAGCTCATTACCATGGACAATATTATTTTCATTATACTTTAAATGTTTGCTTGTAATACTACTATAAATCCCCATGCAATCCTAACCCTCCCTGGAAGTAGCGATACCCCATTCTTCGATCCTTATCAAGGTGTTTTGCTTGACTTCTCCTTGGGATCTTTTTGCATTCCTTTTTGAGGCTAGGTTTAGATGGTTTCAGAAATACACAGCCTGTAAAGCCCTTTGAGACTGTAATTGTGATGAAGGGCTATACAAATACAATTGACTTGAAATTGGCAAAAGGGGTTAGTCTGTATTTACCCATCCGGAGGCTCATGGCAAACTCCAGCATAACAGAGATGGCTTCTGGCGAAAGCCCATTACTGTATGCCACCCTCTCCACCGTAACAAGGTTGTTCTCCAACTCTGCATTTCCTCTGACCGGGGTACCTTTTTGAACTAGACAAGAAAAAGGTTACGTTAAGGTGACCTACTGATCGCTCATATCTTGTTCCTCTAACGCAGGGGTCTCAAACTCTGAGTCACTGCGATTTTTCCTGAGTCGCTGCGCTTGCCCGGGGGCCTCATTCATAATGCTTGCTGTGCACAAAAACCTTGCATAAGACGGAGGTGAAATGTACGTAGGCCAATGGTATGGCTTGTCCCAAGTGTGTGTGTGCGCTGGAGATACACCCTTCTCTCCTGTGTGACTCCTCTGATGTATTTCGAGCTTACTGAAGCATCTGAAACTAACCGCTTAGCAACCCAGTTCCTCAAGTTGTGGAGCATCATAACCCTGAGCATGAAGGTGTATGCGTGTGTGTGTGTGTGTCTTCTAGGGATAGGCGATATGGCCTAAAATCCATATTGCGATATACATTGCAGCCTATTGCGATACCGATATATATCACGATATACAAATCATAAAATAACCATTTCAGAACAGGTTACATAGACCCTAAGGAAAGCCAAACTGCTAAATGTATTCTAAAAAAAGAGATATATAGTATGTCGTTTGGAGAACATTTATTGTGCAACACTGTAATCATTCAACCTAATGTTGCAGCACAAAAGCTGCAGAGACTTTAACAAAGAAAAACCATTGAGCTGCTTTCCATTAGTGCAAACCATTCTAAAAGGCACTACACTTAATTAAGTCCATAAATGCCACCCAAGACGCAGAGAACAGGAAAAATGGGTCTCTTTTTAGATAAGGAACAGACACTACTGACAATTAGGGATGGGCATGATTAATTGATTGTTAAGAATTTTGTCGATCACGTGATATTTTCTATCGATCAAACGGAGGTTGTGTTCCATAGTGTGAGAGCGGAACAGTTTGGAACTTGTCTGTTTAATACAGCTTTTGTCTTTTTGAATTGATTCCTGTGTTTAGTGCGCACTAAATGATGTTGGTCCCTTGGTGCGGACATTCTGGGCTGTTGCGAATACAAACATACATCACACTCGGGAGCGGACAGAGACCCAGCGGGAAAGATGGTCTCGGTTCGCTTCAAAACTAACCCCGGTGTGTGTTCGGTTGAGATGTGAAAGCGAACACACCTCGGTCCGATCAAGTTCTCAAAATCATACGCCTCTTTGGACGGAGCAGGCACCCGCTCAGCCGCGCGCATTATAAGAATTGTTGTTTGATTAGCGGTAACTCCAAGAGTAGCACGACTACGTTATCGGACCGTTGAAGAAACAGTCTCCTCTTTGCTCAACATGGAGCAAAGAGATGTCTTCCTGTGTGTCCAGTGGGAGAGGAAATATCGACGTGTGAAATAGTGTTTTGTATCAAGTTGAGGCAGACACATATTAATTGAAATGTATATATCATGAGATAAAATCATGTTCATGTTTAAGGACAGTTCATGTTCTGAAGAGCCATTCATGTTCAAAAAAGCATTCATGTTGCAGCACTGTTAATAGTAAAGCTTTAGAAGATTGGATAGTTGTACTTTTTTGTGGAATACTTGAAGTATGAGAAGTATGTGAATGAAGTGTGTAGTTCTGCAGCTTGTTGTGTTTATCATCCTACCCTTTGAAAAGTATCTCAGTGCAGCAGCAATCGGGTGCTTCGTCTCGCTCCTTCTTTTTGCTTTCTCTGCGACCCGCAAACTCCTACTAATGGTTCGATTGGAGGTCGACGAAGAATTTGTTGAGGAAGACGAATTTAAATCCGGTGGCATCCGTGTTGCTGCCATTGTCACATTGCTAAGATAAAAACATAGCTTCCCTGCCCGCTTTCCGAATCAAACTTCCGCGCGACGGTTTGGTGTGCGCTTGCGCACTACAGGTATGACGCTAACCTGGTATGTGACGTCACCGCTTAAAGCTGGATAACAGCAAGTCAAAAAAAACGGGACATACGTTTTATAACATTCTCAAAAACACAGAAAGGAGACATAAGTGGTTAGCTGCCATTAAAAGGGATCACTGGACTCCGACAGGACACGCCAGGCTGTGCAATGAACACTTTATTTCGTTAGTTAACTCCTTAACTGACGTTAGCTATCAACCCTAATGATGCAATGACATACCACACAACAATGATGATGACTATGGAAGCCCATTCCCGCCACAGGAAAAAAAAAAAAAACAACCACACGATCTCATAATTATGAGAAGTCATAATTACGAGATATAAAGTCGTAATTATAACTTTAAATCTCGTAATTAAGAATTTAATTCTCATAATCATGACTTTATTCTCGTAATTACGATTTTTAATCTCGTAATTACGACTTTAAATCTCGTGATTATGACTTTAAATCTCGTTATTATGAATTTAAATCTCATAATTATGAGATAGTTTGGTGTTTTTTTTTTCCTGTGGCGGGAATGGGCTTCCATAGGAAAAATAAATGTATTTTTATTTTGAAACTCCACATCAGAATGTTCTGAAACTTCTTGGGTGACCCTATGGGGTCGTGGACTATAACTCCCACGTGAAATGAGCATGGAATAACACGGCATTTTCTTTTAAATTGAATCCGAAATCATGGAATATATCTGATATTGGAATGTTTGGTTGGCTTTTATTTTGAAACTTCACACCCAGAATGTCCTGAAACTTCTTGGGTGACCCTATGGGATTTTGATCTATAACTCTGAAGTAAAATGAGCCTGGAATAACAAGGCATGTTCTTTTAAATCAAATCCAAAATCATACGTAATATGTCTGATATTGGAACGTTTGGTGGGCTTTTATTTTGAAACTCCACATCAGAATGTCCTGAAACTTGTTGGGTGACGCTATGGGGTCTTGGACTATAGCCTTGAAGTGAAATGAACCTGGAATAATAGGGCATTTTCTTTCAAATTGAATACAAAATCATATGTAACATGTCTCATATTGGAATTTTTGGCAGGCTTTTATTTTCAAACTCCACATCAGAATGCCTTGAAAATTCTTTGGTGACCCTATGGGGTTGTGACCTATAACCCTGAAGTGGAATGAGTCTGGCATAACAGGGCTTTTCCTTTTAAATCTCCAATAAAATATTGGCATAAGCTTACATTTGTCAATTAGTTGGGCTTTTATTTTGAAAGTACATATCACAACGTCCGTACATTTCCTTTAATAGTTAATTTGCTTGTAATGACTGTCTTTCTGTATGTTCCAGACAAATGCTTTTATTTTGAACATAGTTCTGAGGCGCTATTACCGTAACAGGTACAGCAAAAAACTGGGTCGGCTGGCTTTCGATGGATCGGCTGGCATGACCGCAGTCCTACATGGAGCAGAACATAGTGGGTCATATGTCCGATGCTTTTCGGAAACGTTTTCTTCATAAAACCTGCCAGACAGATTTGGTATAGGCCTACATTGTATTCCTTAGTAATTAGGGTATGCCGTCTTTCATAACCTTTCATTACCGGCACTAAAGAGAGAAAAAAAAAAGTGCATTCTCATTGTGCCCAGCACTTCTGAAAATGTAGGCCTACTTCCGAATGCGTCTCTGTCCCTGCACATTTCAAACCAAACTGACGCCCATGAGTACCGCCCCGATTTCGTTGTACAAGTTTGCACAATGACAATAAAGTCTGAATGTGGAATCTGAATCTGAAGTTTGCCTAGCTTGCCTAGTATGTCGTAGGCTAGGTTAAGATTTAGGGTGATAGGCCGGAAATATCCCATAAATGAACTAAATTCCTCTTCCATGCATGTGGAACACACAGGAGGTCTGGCTTGCTGACTAAAAAGCATTGCGATTGTAAAAGCGTGACCATCTGACAAAAACACGAATCTGACAATAGATGGATTCGATCAGACAACCTCTTGCCTACAGAGCAAGCTATCGATTGGGCCACGGTGACCACAATGTCATATCTAAATATATTATAGGCTATCTAAATCCTAATAATATCTAAGTCTAAATTACAATATGGCAAAATGGCACTAACAGTGACCATCTGACAAATCCACAAATCTGTCAACAGATGGATTCTATCCGACAACCTCTTGCCTACATAGCAAGCGACTCTATCGATTGGGCCACGGTGACCACAATGTTATAACTGGATTTACTAATATATATCTATATGACGCTGCAACTAACAACAAATGAGAGGAGAAATCCTCAGAGCAGATCTGTGCTGAAGTGATTTGGTCTGCTTGTCTTGTTCAGCGATTGGACGCAAAAACTTCAAATGCATTGGCTGAGAGAAAAGAAGGGCGGAGATTATTAGCATACTAGTGAGACGCCGTATTTTACGCGCATTGTGATGTGCACAAACCCGCGTATTTTACGCGCGTTTTGAATAAGAACGGCGTTTTTTACGCGCGCTCTTGAAAGGTTCAATTGCGGCGTAAACAGCGGGGCTTTTTTGCGCATAACGGCATATCGTTTTTCTACATTTTACGGCGTTTTTTACGTCCTGCTGCTGCTACACTTCAATTTCCCAGCTTGGGATCAATAAAGTTTATCTATCTATGTATCTGTGTCACTATATCTCATTCTACCACTGTAGGTGGTAGAATGAGATATAGTGACACATTACACCCCGACTATGTGCCAAGTTTGTTTGATTATCTCACACCTGAGCAACGCAAAAGAAATAGAAATAGCTTCAGCAAATTTGAGCAAATCCAAGCTGTCAATAGAAAGAGAAGGACGCATGATGTTGGACCTGTGGCAGCCTGTTCTGATGACACCTCAGCTCAGGGGAGGGAAGAGGTCAAAAGCTGATCACAACTACTGTAACTCCACAGCCCATGCTGAGAACAGTGTACCATGCTCCAATGAAGCCTGCCAAGAAACTGTGAGGAAACTGACAGAAGTGTGTACTGCACTGAGGTCAGAAGTTTATCAGCTCAGGGAAAAGGTTAGCAAGTTATCCTTCAGCCAGGAAACCTTCATGATGACCTGGTGCAGGACTTATCTGGAATTCCATCCTTTGCCAAGCTGATGGTTGTCTTCACTTTTGTGTCAGAGTTCCTCAAGGTGGGACCTGGACTGTCTCCCTTTCAAAGCTTTTTAATGACTCTAATGAGAATGAGACTGAATTTACCACTGCACTTTGTTTCATTGATATTTCATGTGTCAAAGCCTACTGCGGGCCGAATTTTTAACAGTACATTAAATGTCTTGCATGATAGGTTGGCTAGATTCATACTGTGGCCCAGTAAGGAACAGATTCAAATTAGTTTACCCATGTGTTTCAAAAATAGTAGTTACAGAAATTGTACATCCATAATAGACTGCTTTGAAATTTTCATTGAAAGACCTAAAAACGTAAGAGCTAGAGCACAAACATATTCACAATACAAGCACCACAATACTGCAAAGTACTTGATATCAATAACTCCACAGGGAGTCATATCGTTTGTGTCTCGTGGCTGGGGAGAGGGCGAGCAAGTGACAGGCACATTACAGAGTGGCTAACTGGAAAATCTGTTACCTGGTGATTTGGTCCTATAGCAGATCGAGGTCTAGGAGATTCTGTGGGATTGTAAAGTGCTCATCTCAAAATACCTGCCTTCACTAGAGGTAAAAAGCAACTGCATCCAAGTGAACTTGAGTACTCAAGGGGGCTAGCAGCTGTTCAAATTCACATTGAACGGGTGATTGGTCTTGTGAGGAACAAGTACACCATTTTACAAAGCACAATACCCATTTCTCTCTGCCAGACTGCAACTCCAGGAGAGCTTACATCTCTTGACAAGATGGTCAGTGTGCTGTGCTCTGTGCAACATTTGCCAATCTGTTGTCCCCGGGTGTCAGTAACATTGTTTTCCTTGGTGTCACAATGTTTAACAATTGTGTACAAATGTATCTCAATCTTTGTTTTGTTATACAAGGTTATGAGTTTCCTGTAAAATTGTGTCTACTAGTTTTGCGAAGTAAACTATCAGGTGTGTGTGTATGTGTGTGCGTGTGCGTGTGCGTGTGTATATATATACACACACTGTATATACATGTGTGTGTGTAAAATTTGTTTGGAAATTAAAAATATAATTTATTCAATTACATAACACTTGTGATGTTTATTGTACATGGTCACATTGTGGTAACAATAAATGTGAAATTACAATACATACATAATACATTTCCCATCCCATTGGCTCCCCTGTCACAGACCTAAAGATGGCCGCCACAACAAAAAGGTCATGTGCGGCCATCTTACCACAGTAAGCCGCTCACCAATAAAATTTTCTTGGTAGTGATTCATGTACTTTTTAAATAACCATAACTTGCTCAATTTCCAACCTATTTTCAAACGGTTTGGTTTGTTATAAACGTCAGAGATGTAGGTATGACAGTACATACTTATGAATAATTGTTAGCTTCTAAGAAAAATAGAATGTTCTAAAGATTCCCCTTTACAAATATACATCAAGAAGGGCTGCATGTTGAAATCCCCACCCTGTACAGAGATGTATTTATGTAATTATAACCATGTGTTTTCATATGAAATTAATATTAAACAGAACATATAGGTGCAATAAATACAGACATGCACAAGGCATTCATGTTATTTATCAATATAAATATTGCTATCAATATATGGGGTACTAAAACTCAGCAATCTATTGTGTTGGTAACTGAAATCTATCTACAGTCAAGTGTGTATTTAGACAAATACGATAAAATATGTGCAACCTTTGTGGCTGTTCAAGACACACTGAAGGCATGATGCCACCATAGGTTTGCAGAGAACTAGCCTACAGTATATACAATAGGCACACTGAAGGCATGATGCCACCATAGGTTTGCAGAGAACTATTTAAAATATGGCTGCACAAAAGTCTGGCATCTTCACATGTCAGCAATTTCCTGTAGAATTCATAATGTTAGACAAACAACAACTAAGCTGCACGATTAAGTCATTTTTCAAAGAGAAAAGCTGCAATTTAATCATGTTCATCCAGAATTATAACCACGTTAATAACGTTTGTGAGAAACCAAACCGTTTGTAAATCCGTCAAGATTTCAGCGAGATAAGAGTATTAGCGTTTGTGCAGATCACTGACTTACGTCCGCAACAACAGATTCCACCAGAAAGCTTTACTGTGGTAAGATGGCGGCCTATTGCGACGTTCTAGACGCCGCCGTAGGCCATCTAGTTAATATATATCTAGGATTGCGCCCGCAAACAACGAGCGGCATGCTGGCTGTTGTAGTCATGCGCTAGTCAAACCGCTTATAACTTCTACTGGCATTTTCGCATTAAGTTCCAAACTATAACCATGTGCATGCACAAATGAACAATATGCACACTAATTACCGAAATACCTTTAGATCTGATGGATAACGACAGCATTTTTTTATTGACACAAAGCAACAATATTTGACGCTATTTAACATACCAAAACCATGAATACGAAACTCCCATGTTATTTGGTGCATTTTTTAATTATTTTTTAAAAAAAAAAAGATAGTCAGACTCCCCTTCTATTCGTTATTTTTTTATTTTGCCAATTTCATTTGACAGAAAGAGTCGATGTTGAAACACATTTTCAACTCAAGACCCCATTCCAAAAGAAGAATTGCAATAGGAATGCTTTTCAGACCAAAATTAAACAACTGTGACATGTAAACATAACACTTGATAACAATTAACAGTATAAAAAACAATAACCATTTCAAAGGCAACATCCAATTCTCTGTTAAGGAAAATATAGACGTACATGTCACAGAAACAACACCTCCGGTCGTATAGCAACTCAGCATTGGATATTTAAATTGAAATGAGTAACTATATGATTTTCAGTTTATGCATCATGGATAATCCCATGCATAGAGATGCATATCATTTTAAGAAAATGTAAATTATATTCAATGTTTTTTTTCTAAAATAAGGATCAACTTTAAGATATTGGACCTAATAATATATGTTCCCAATTTATGTCATGTTGTTAAATTTACTAATTATTATGCCAAATGAAACATGGTTGAATATTTTATAACAAGGTTGATTTTTATCATTTTCCCTATAATGTTAAGGATACTTAAACAAATGTTTGAATCTATATATAATTGATAACTGAACATGATTCACAAAAAGACATATCAGATTAGAAAATAAAAACAGAAGTCACTTCATTGTCAAATAAATACACACAAGAAAAACAAAGAAAATATTTTGCATGACAGTAAAACAATTCCATTACATTTTCCACAGTTATGATTGTCCATTGGTATGACTAGACAACATGGGAAAAGAGTTTTGGAATTCACAATAAGAGTGCAGAAGAGTAGGTGAATGTGTAACCAGTGATGTACCTGTCAGCCCGCCGGATAGGATAGGGGCAATGTGATATTCTTGTTAGTGACCTGACATCCCCTCTAAAAATCTGCATTAGGCCAACTGCCACGTTCCTTCCTTCCCTGTAAGTGTGCCCTAAATCAAAGTGATGCACTAAGACTGCTTGACCTTGTTCTTTTCCTGCTCATTGATGTGTGGTTCCTCTCGACTCTCCTCCCTTTCGGGACGCTCGTCGCTCTGGCGAGCGATGAGGAGACGACAGGTGAGCAGAATGCCAAAGACTAAAGCGTGGGCGTAGCGTTTCAGAGGGTCTCCCACCAGCTGATGGAAGAATAGCACTGCCAGCATCACTAGCAGCAACAAGAAGTTAGCCACATCCTTGGGTTTTCCCGGAACAAGGGTCAGGACCACGCCACAGCACACCTCCAGGGATCCGATGATCTTGCGAAGCAGCACAGAGCTGATGCCGATCCTTTTTAAACCAGGCAATGCCTTGGCATAGCTTTTATATGCCCTTTTCTGAAAAGAAGAACAGTAATGATGATGAAAGAGAATTTACAGATGATGCAACTGCTTTGTTTTTATTGAAATACATGCCCCATTAATGCTTTCCCGTCCACAAAGCCTAAATTGGGAAACTCACCATTAACACTAAAAAACATACCCTATCATGTTGTTTTGCGTAGTATGAGATCGTGACATATTTTACTTAACATGTCACAACGTCGCCAGCCATACATCTACACCTGGAATAAACCCCTTAATGCTTCATGCATTGCCTATTTGACCATGATAACAGTTTAGCCTCCGTCAACAGCATCGATGTTCTGACGTATTCTGACCTAGTCGGAAATGAACCCCCTTCACGTGACCGCGCACAGGTTCAACGCAACACTGTCACTCACAACAGCAGGTGCATCCCATAGAAGCTGCTCGAATGAATAGAGCGCCGCCATTGCCCATATAGTCTGTTTAACCACAAACCGTGCGAATCAACAGCACTATACTTTTATTAACTGTTACCTGTTAGCCATTCAATAGTGCCAATAGGATAAATCAGCCCAATGCCAGTGTTTATTTTTACCTCGTTTTTAATCCAAAATATCCCCCCCACCCCCAGCCGCATAGACCCAATCTTAAATAATAAAGACATTCATATATTTTCTTGGTCGTTCGCTTGAATATCAAGGATTATTTGTTGCATGTGTTTAGATTGTTTGCGATTCATTAATTCAAATTATAATGGAAAATGTGGTCGTGCAGCGTTTTTGACTGAGCTGCAGTACAGCATGTTCTGACAAAATCTTATTTTTTAGAACGACCGAAAATATTTTCTGATTGAAATCTTATACACATTGTAGGTCAGCTAACAGTTCATTTTTCAAGCAGTAGACGGCCCCTGGTTTTCCTACCCAGCACAGGACAATGGCCTTTCCTACCCCCAAATGCTAGTTGCAACACATCACTTACCATTTCACTGTATGCATCTTTGCTTAACCTCGGGGTGAGTTTAATGGTTCCCATAAACACAAAAAATAGACCCAGAGCAAACGAAAGGGCCACAATGGTTATTGTCCTCGGTGAAGCCATCTTCATATAGGCTATGTCCCGCCAGCACCGAGGCAGTTGCTCCACATTGAAGTGATGAAAGCCCCACTACCGTCAACGCAGTGGATACATTTGCGTGGGGGAGGGGGGGACTGGGCTTCTGGATGTGCAACAAAAATGGCGATTAACGCGACCCTGTTATTACGGCTGGATGAAATTACTTGTTACTCATGTCCGATTGAATACATTGATGTTATCGCAAATGCGTAATAGGCCTAACTGTACGAATACATCCATGGACGCACCGTGCCACCAAATTTGGCGTCTCTACAATAGCTGTTCGTTTGGCAGTCCCCATCAAACATTACATGCGTTGTCCATTAGAATGTAGCCTACTACAATTGTAAGACAACATCCCATATAGCTAAATTGCAGGCAAAATGAATTTTAAGTAGCTTTTCAAATTTCAAATAAGAAAATGAAATAGGCCTAGTTTGGAAATGTAGGACCTACAACAAACAAAAATAAATCAAATATATTCCATAATTGGTAGAGGTTTACAAAAATGTTAGAATAACCGTATACAGGCATAGACATAACGGTAGAAAAAACGTTTATTGATGAATATGTAGATTTTTCATTTCATAGGCTACTCCACTCCTTTCCTTGCATGTCTGGAAAATGTATTGCCTGGACACTATTTTCATTCATATAAAAACAAACAATAATCAAACAATAAATCAACAAACAAAAGCTATTCCATGCCCCCCAGATATGGACTGTCACTCGCCCAGATCCTGTCTCTCCTTCATAGTCAGGATGGCTTTACGGTACAGATCTATCAGGGGGAAACAAGGGATCATCACAATATTCAGACCAGGGTGCCAAATGTGCTCTGTTGAATTTGGGTTTAAGATCTTAGGGAGTGGAGGCTCACCGAGAGTAGCAGACAGGTCAACCTGTGGGTGACCAGACGACAGGACATCAGCAGACGTGTCCTCTGTGTTGATCTTGTTCTTTCGCTTGACCATAACCACCTTCTTCTTCTTCTTCTTCTTCTTCTTCCTTGGTTCCTCTTTAGCTAGTCATGAGACATGATCATGTGCTATTTTAGTTTGGGTTCCTATTCAATAATGTTTTTTTTATAACCACCATGCTATTAACTTTACATTGGAACCACTCACCTGTAGTGGATAGTTCTTCATTTTCCTCAGGTGATTGTGGCAAGTCCTGAATTGGCTTGTCTTCTTTGACCTTTTTCTTGCGTCTTAGTTTGCCTTTCTCTTTTTTCGGAGGGATCAACGGACTGCTAGCCTTCTCCTTCTGCCCGGACGCCTCCTGCCTATCCTCACTGCTGTCGTGTTCATCATTCTGCTGCGGTTCTTCCCTCAACTGTGTCTCCATACCATCCTCAATTTCCACCTGTTTCTTCTTTGACCTCTTCAACTTCTTTTTCAGCGTATTTTCCTGTAAACAAAATTTACATAAGCTTGTCAGTGGCAATTTTATATTATGAAAAAACTTAATTGAGAGATTCTGTGTTGCTATGGACGAACGAGAGGACATGTGACGTGAGACGGTTAGTTGTTTGTTTTTACCTTTTTTAGCATGTTTCGAATAGGCTGCATTTTGCCTCCACTTTTGAGCATTTTCTCCTTCTCTTTAGGCCGGTGCTCCTGCCGGAGGTCAGACTGGCTAGAGGGCAACCTGCCACACAACACATGAATTGTTCAGGTTAAAAATAGTGATCAGGCCCCTTTTATGAGAACACGATTTATGTGTGTTGTTCCTTTTTCTTTTACCGTAACCATCATCAAATCAAAACTAGCAGTAATGGAACAGTGAATAAAAAGCTCCTGCATGCTGAGCTGTTAAGGGACAAATACAAAGCCCTCAATCCAACGGCCTCTGACCTTTCTTCTTTGGGTTTTTTTCGACGGCCCTTCTCTGCTCTGCGAGGTTTGTCCGCGTCGCCCGGAGCAGCCAGGGGCCTCCTGCGGTCCTGAGCTACCCGGGCACACAGCTCCGGGTAGTCCAGGCACACGGCCCGCAGCAGCCACTGGAGCCCACGCAGGGTCTTCTTGTCGGCCCAGCGCCGCAGGTCTGTTGAGGCTGAGCAAGGCTCCTGAGAAGGGGGGGGGGGGGGACAGTGTTCAGTAACTATCTTGGCTTGAAAATATTTTATAAACTGATTGTCCAAATATGAATGTTGTTATTAATAATAATAACGATAATAATGAAAAGAAGAATCGTCATCATTATCAACCATCATCATAATGATTTGTATTTGTGGGTGCCTTGAAGCCCCCTCAAAGAGACAGATCAACAGTGGTAAACAGGAAACCGACACCAGAACAGGGCAGATGAGTTTCAAACAGAGTAGGCCAACTTCAAACCAATGGGTTGAGATGCGACATTAGAATCAGTGAGAATGAGTCTGATTGATCGATATATGAGCATGTGTGTGTTTGTTTGGGTGTTGGGGATAAATATTGTGTATTATATTTAATATGGATGTTAAGGACAACACTTACTATATGGCACAGAGAGCGGCATTGGTTGACCAGCTTTTCCAGAGAGAGTACTTCAATCAGCTCACTTCCCAGCAGAGCGTTCACTTTGTCCTGTTTGTTGGCCAATCTATAACAATGACAACGAATTATAACATAAAAGAATGATCAATGTTTTCTGTAATTACAGAAATCGTAGTGGCATTTATCGGCCACTAAAGGGCGCTGTTCGACTGTGCGAGAGCCAAATGATGCTTTAGCTAAACACCCTAAACAGAATCCCTCCCGGATTTAAATTCATTCGACCTACACTAATATCGGTTTTCCTGCCACTCTGGGCTGCTTCAGCATCTCCGACAGGACTTCCTTGACCTCCTTTATCCGCTGCCTGTCACTAGAGTCCACGACGAAGATGATCCCATGGACTTCTCCGTAGACCTCCCTCCAAACCGCTCGGGACTCGGGCGCTCCTCCGACATCCAGCAGGCTCACCAGGTAATTATCCACCCTCAGCTCCGAGCGAACACAGCCATGAGTCGGACTCGTGTTCAAACCTAAGGGCACTGAGTAAGATATGATTCATGAAGGGCGTCATTTTAATTATGTGGATTTCTTTACACCTGCACTTTTTACTTATTTTTTTCATTCTTAAGCAATTTGTTATGTGTCGAAAAGTAGGCCTATACATATTGAACATAAGTTATTTGATTACCTCTCAGCATACCCCTGACTGAAGATGTCTTTCCCGCCTTGTCAAGACCAACTACCAGTATGGTGACTTTTCTGTGTTAAACATGGGCAAAACATACAATTCACGTAATCAAGAATTTTTGCTTCATAGCCATTTTAAGGCTCAACTAGTGATACCTTTTACAAACAGGAGGTCGATGTAGTAAAATTTGCATCCTGACCTGATTGGTTCCTGTAACTTGGACAGCCAGCTGTAGCAATTGCTCATCAGATTGAACATATTTGGATGAGGAGGGCCAGGTGAGCACAGTGGCCACCATCTTCTCTGTAGCCTGTATCTGAGCAGATTGCAGACTTAATGACTTAATGTGAGACACAGACAAACAAATGCACGCATACACACACACACACACACACACACACACACACACACACACACACACACACACACACACACACACACACACACACACACACACACACACACACACACACACACACACACACACACACACACACACACACACACACGGCCACACAGAGACACAACTCAAAACAAAGACTTTTTTGAACAAATACTTCAGGCCGGTGGTGTAATGGCCTTCGTATGTACCAGGACAAATCCTGCTGAGCTATCAAAAGAATGTCCATATGTGCATCATTCGGTGGTGCGCATGAGATTGTGCTGTTTACGTGTTCTGGGACTGGCTCACTGGCCAATCATAACTAAGTAGATGCACGTTATCATTCTAGACTTATGCATGAGTAGCGTGCCGCAGTAAGATGGCCAACGAAAGCCATGGACAATAAAATGTCATAAGGTGAAGAGGAGGCCGAACAATTTGAGGAAATAACGAAGCAGGCATTGGAGGCAATTGTCCAAACCGTAATTGACTTTTGTACACCAGTCCCTGAGGGTAATAGTGTCCTCTTCATTACATTGGAAACAATGCACCCCACACCTGCACTCAGTGTTCTAAGTTCCCAGGAGGCCTGCTTTAAGACACACACCAGGCTTGTCTTAGGGACACCATGTACTAAGAACACATTTGGCAGAGACAATTGCTTGGGTCTTTTAATCTGCCTAAGCCCTGAGTGAAATAATGTTGTCAACAAGATGATGGTATTTCTGTTTAGTCTGGAGGAAGCAGACAGTCATAGTGTCATATGTCATTAGGAGGTTATGATAATACAATGGGGAATTCAGTCTGTTTTTTTGGGATAGTTATTACGAGAATTTGATATGGGCGTTGTATGTAATAATTTGTATTGTGACAGTATCAGTAAGAAACAAGTTTATACAATTAAAGGAAATGTAGTGGTCGTTGTTGTTGTTGTTGTTGTTGTTGTTGTTGTTGTTGTTGTTGTTGTTGATGATGTTGTTGTAGTATTGAATGCCTAATTATCATAATTGAATTAAGTCATTATAGCTCAACTACCAACACACATACACAACACATACATGCACATAGAAAATCCTTGTTTCATGATCATACATTTAGAATCAACTGGTGGGATAATAGGTCTCATCAATTGGGACCACTGGCTTGACTCTCTTAACTTGCTAGACTGTTTGGAAGATTTAAATGCATACAAACACTGAGACACTGTAGCTTGGAATAGAGCCATTGGAAACTAAAGATGTATTCATTATTCAGGTTTCTTATCTTATATTATACAAAAAAAATCATTGTTGGAACATAAAAAAAGGTTATTATATTATGACACGACGGCTGTCAAATATTTAGGGGAGATCCCACTTCTGCATTCATTTCTTAATCAATTATACCTGTGGTTAAATGTAACACAAATACATATTCCTTGCACAGTGAGTTGAGTTTAATCTAAATAAATAACAAATGAGTATACTTACAGAAGATCTATGTCCATGCATGTGTTGGTGTCCAGCGCTCTACTGACATCATGCACTACCTGTACATCTAATGAGGTTTAGGATAAACCCCCCCCCGGTCACCTCATGTGGGAGGGGCCACCGGAGCAATCCCAGAGCCACCTGGGACCGCTGCCAACGTCATTGATTGGCGCGTGAGACATGTATTTTTATTTCCCGGCCACTACTGCAGCATGCTACACCATGGGCGCACTAAAAGTAGGCTACCCTTTGGTCAAATCAATGACCCGTTGTTGTGATCGGCCATGCTTTTGTCATGTCGTTAAGCTGTGGCTCTCGCGAGGTCAGAGGATTTGGACGGATTAAGGCTGTGTTGATTCAGCCACGCACAGAAGATACGAAATGCAGTTAAAGCGGGGGTCGTGTGATGTCCAAGACCCCAACGTGTTTTTAAGAGAAGAAAACTGACATAATGTATGTTCATTGGTCATGCCGACTGGAGATATCATTTCATGAATAACACAGAAATGGATTTATTAAGTAGGCCTACTGATTTATCAAATGATTTGTCATTTTTATTTCTCATTAAATTATGTGATAACACAATATCATTAAAATCATTAAATTAGCCTGTTAAATCATACAATTAGGCCTACCCTATATTTGTATATACATTAAATGTATGGTGTTAAATATTAGAACCATAATTTTCCTCAGCTTTTATTTTGGTAACTATTATTTACCATTAGATGGCGTCCTATTTCGTTGTTGAATTCTACGGCAGAGATTCTACGGCGAATACTTAGCATGCTTGGTAACTTGGCATGGGAGCAATAATGACGTCTTCCTGCGGCAAGCACGTCGTTATGCAAAACTATCGCAGTGATAGCGTCTCTCACTGACTCCCTATTTCTGTCTGTCTGTGTGTCTGTCTGTGTGTCTGTGTGTCTGTCTGTCTGTCTGTCTGTCTGTCTGTCTGTCTGTCTGTCTGTCTGTCTGTCTGTCTGTCTGTCTGTCTGTCTGTCTGTCTGTCCGTCTCTCTCCCTCTCTCACCCTGTCTTTCCTTCACTCCTTCAATCCTCTCTTGCACACACACACACACACACACACACACACACACACACACACACACACACACACACACACACACACACACACACACACACACACACACACACACACACACACACACACACACACAGGCTCTGTAGACACCCTGCCCTACACCACCCTGCTCCACAAGTTGCAAAAATAGAGCACAAATATTTGACGACCAATCTCGACCCATGGTCTCAAGGACATTTGTTTGTTTTAGTATTTCTGCAAATAATCACTCTTCACCTTCCATCCACAATCATTTCGTTTGTTAAGTTCATTCGAAAATTCATTTTAAATGCTGTTCCTAACATGGGAAGTGCGGGTCGGCTTTTGATCGAAGGCAGCAGCCCTTAAATCCAATGCTGGATATCTGAATGCCACCCCCTCTTGGCTTTACACTGGGCCTGTGACGCAACGGTCCAGCATTCTGAAGTCACTGACCACAGCTCACTGTGGCGCTCCTATCATGGTTCATGTTACATGTGATTCGGGAGATAGATATAAAGAGGGAGGGAGGGAGATAGAGAGCTATATAGAGAGGGAGGGAGAGAGAATGAGCTCCGTCCGAAATATGTTGGAAAAGAGCCATGGCGGTTAACAATATAGAAAGGTCTTTATTTGGTTAGAGATGTTGGATATAAACATACTATTTAATGGAAGAAGATAGGAACATAGTAGATCAACGGTTAGATTAAAGGTGTAGTGTGTACAATTTAGTGGCATCTATAGAGATGAGGTTACATCTTGTGAATATTACATGACATTTCCGTTCCACTAGATGCCGCTGAATTCTACACACTACAACTTTAAGATATTATTGGAATAGTTAATATATTACATGAATTGATATATTCTTACATTAACCCACAATGGTATTATATTTAATATAATTACCAGTTACTAAGTTTTGCATTAAAATTGACTAACCAGGGGGTGCCATATAGGACTACTTTAAAACAAAACTACTTGCAGTGCTTTTACCTATACATTTTGTGTTTTTTGGTACAAAGTATTATATATGCAAAGTATTTTTTCCCCCCACAAAACATTCAGTGTATACATGTCAAGTTTCCTTCTCTGGAGCAAACTGCAGCACAGGAAAATCTGTAGGCCTATGACTCCTGGAAACATTTAAAGATATTAATAGAAAGTTTAGAAACATTGAGTCCCTTTATAATACATTTGAATACACCGCCTTATTCACTGAAAACGACGTCACATAACACATTACTGTGATTTAAATAAAGACCTAATTCTGTCAACAACGCGAGGGTGTGCATTGTTTGCTGTTCTTACAAAGCCGTTTTAAACTCAATCGAACACCAAAAACACACTTGGCTGATGGCGCCATCTCTGGTACTGAAAGATATTAGCAACAGTCTGCGAGCGGTGACGGACCATTATGGTCCCACTACCTCAAGTTAGTCGCACTAGGACCCAGAGGCTGGATACGAGAGCGGCTAGGCTGTGGACTACGAGAGCACGTCAAGTTGAAGGCACACCTGTGTAAACCAGACCAACAGAGCAGTGCAAAAGCGGGGCATTGCTTTGAAGGGATCTTATCATGAGCTGCTGTTGTGGTCTTCAGGATCGATTGCCAGGGCGCTGTGGTGGATATTAACGTTACCGAACTCACTGCAACAACAACTGCAACAACAACAACGCAGGACATAATATCTGGATCATTTATGGACGTGGGCTTACTTAAGTTTACCTAAAGTGAATCAATGTAACGTTATCGCTGTAATAACGATCAATACGACACAGTAAACGGGTTTGAAATTAATGAAGAACGGTGTTGCCACGATGAATGACGTACGAACAGCGTTAGCATATACCGGGTAAACAATCAAAACATGAGCCAAAGTGCTTGTTTACGAGATGTAACGTGATACAAGGAAGACGAAGACCCTATCACTCAAACCGGTGCATTTTGGCGGTCAGAAGAAGTGCCCAATATGCGATAAGTGTGTCGTATAACCCTATCAACCCCACCCCCTCAGCCATGGAGGACCACGACCCAATCGAAAGGGAGACGCCAGACTTGGCCGAACAATCCGAGCACGATGGTGCGTCAATGGAAAACGGAGTCATGCTGGTGGTCAATCACAGTCGCATCAAGCCCCCTTTCAGCGTGGTGCTGGCCACATTGCTGTACTGTGCCGAGTTCATCACCGCCTCGGTGATGTGTAGCATGTACCACAAGACCGAGGACACCATCTGGCTGGGCTTCACGATCTCGTTCGTGTTAGTGCCCGCTGTCTTGATTCAGATGGCACTGACGTTCTTCCATCGAGACTTGGGAAGAGACCGTCCATTGGTGCTCTTCTTGCATCTCCTCCTCCTGGGGCCTGTGGTTAGGTATGTATAGCCACGAAGGCGTATATCCCCGCCACGGCCACCAGTACTTTCCACTGGGCATGAACCCAGTCCATTGCAATGCAGTGCACCTTATTGAACTTGTTAAAACTATGCGACCCATATATAATCTACCCAATTAGATAGGGTAAATCAGATAGGTAAATGCCAATCTAAATGTATTATTATATTCATTCAACCATAGTAACTGAAATGGGAGTAGGCTATGCAAAGTGCTCCCAGTCCATAACCTGTGGGATAAATATTGAGTCACTACTCTTATGTAGCAATTGGTGGAGAGACTTATCCTGGCCCTTTGTGCTGATCTTTGATTTGACAAGCTTTATAACCGACATAGATTTCACTGTTCAAGGAAGTGCAGGGTGTGGCCTTCATTTTTTATTCAATGTCAACAATTATGATGTGTTGTTCTGCTGTTTCTTACCAAAAGATTCAGTTTGAGTTAAACCTTTTTGCTATATTTGTTCATAGTCAAATAAACACACCCACACACACTTTTTGAGCATAGTAGTACTACATGATTCAGGCCCTCCGAACATGTTTATTTGCATTCAGAGGGTCTCCGAAGCTCCACAGTGGTAAGCCTTTCGGGAGCAAGGCCAGGGTCGATTATAGCTCTGCTTCTATAATTACACAGTAGCTAGATGTTGAGGTCACCCCCCCGCCCCCCCCCCCCCCCCCCCCCCCAGACAGGAAGCCTGTCACACAATGTTAATCGAGCCGGGTAGTGACGTAGTTCGATGACCTGTTCAGTTTTACAGGTGTTTGATTGGTTTGAGGATATACTGTGCAAGCCTCCATTTTAAAATTCTTTTGATTGAGATGCCTCAAGAGCTGAGCAGAGACAATAGCAACATCAAAAAACTTAGAGGCACGAGCTGACCTGCAAGATAATGCACTCTATTTCATTTTTCTACTGGTAGCTTTCCTGTTGATCATGAGGATGAGGTCATTGCCTGTATTGTACTCTGGCTAGTGTCTAGTAGATGATCCGATTTGGCCACAGGATGTTATCAATGGCTGCTCGCTTCACAGTCGGATGTCTTCTCGAAGCAAATGACATTGCATTTTTTTTAACCCTAGTATTTTTCTTTTTTCACAAATGTCTCAGTACTCCTCGGTCTACTCGGTCCCTTACTATCCCCGTTGGACTGGCATGGAAGTGTTGATTTGTTTACGATTTGTTTATAGATTCTCTTCAATGTAGAGCCCTGGGAGTGCATGGGGGTGGTGTATTCGGTCAAAACGGGTCATGACTTGTTCTCTCGGGAGCAGGATACCGGATTGACAAGGCAGGGGGGGACACTAGCTACCAAATGGCACACCACATATTACTGCTCTAGTCTCGGCTTGCAGAGATGAAGTAGTATAATTAGACCTAACAATGGGTTTATCTCTTCCCTAAAAAAAGCAAAGTGCACTTTTACAAGTTTTAGTTGAAGGCCCCTCTACGGATTTGAGAGTTTGATGCAAGTCTATAGCAAACAGGTTATTCATTTCAAAGGAGGATATTCAAAATGATTAATATTTTACTACCCAGACGATTATGCTTTATTACTGTATGTGGGATTGATAGTTGAGGCTAGGGTGTGTGACTCCCAGCCTAAAGGGCGTGTGCTTGAATCCCGATACCCTCAGCTTATTCTGCTACAGCATTACCTTAGTGGCTGCACCTTATTTTTACTGTTTGCACAGCATCTGTTGCTTGATACATGTTTGCTCACCGTCTTATTTGTTTGACTGTCTTATTTGTTTGAACCGGCTCTTCGACACATTCCTATGCATCTGTTCGTATGAGCACTAATGGTACTCTAATCGCAGGCATCGTTGATCGAACGCCCTCAGCCAGTCCCAGGCAAGTCGCTTGGGTGTAATAATGGCTTGTTGTCGAAATGGTAAATAGTCGTGAAGAACGTTTGCTCCTGTGCCAATGGTCCGGATCATTTTGCACCATGTGTACTGTGTGATGGCATCTGTGTTTTCTGAATTCAGTGCAGACACATACTGGGCTTCTGCTATGACAGCATTTCGTCGGTCTCATTTTAGAGTGCACTGAATGCTTTCCCATATTGATCTGTTCGCCTGGCCTCCGAATAGTTTTTTTATTTTTTCTTCTGAGGGTAATTTCCCCTCGTAAGCACTCAGGCACGATCAGGATCCACGTTGGGTACAGTCTCAGCATTGCTAGTTCCTCATTCTTGCTCAGTTTCCTTGAAAGATAATGGCCAGTGAATCAGTATTTTGATCATCCTCCCTTATACAACTGTGCAGTACAGTACAACACAGTAACAACCCCAAGCACGGGATACTTATCACTCTGACTTTGTTGCATCAACATATTTATGAAGCTTGCAGACTATTCTATTATGACTCCAAACTTGGTAGATAAGAGCAGTGTCTTGTTTCCTCGGAATGGTGTGTTTGTGGAGGTGTTTTTGTGATTCAGCGTATGCTCTCCAGGCTCCCAGCACAGGGAAAGGGTCCACCCAGCGACAGCTGAAATAACACGAACTGAAAACGGCTGACGGCTGAGTCTGGACTTTGAATGTCAGCAGAATGGCGGCTGAGCTGTTGGCCACTGAGATAGCATGAGGGACCCCACTATGTCCAAACTTGGGTCCGCAGCTTGTTGGGAGAGACAGACAACATTCCAGAACTGTTCTGTTACTTCTAGTGTTAGGTTGGGGAATCCACACGGGCTGTGCATGGTTACAAAGAACCGCTGCTCTAAAGAACCCTGCACTAAATAAATGAGTTCTCACTGAATCAAATCAAAGCCAGAATCATTGGATGGGTTAAAAATGTGTTAACGCTGTTATTATTTCTATACGATGAGCTTTTTCGATATGTTGGGTGATGGCATGATAACGAAACAAGACATGCAGAAGTTAGGGGAGAAAGGGAGGAGACAATTTATGAATTCTAACTCTTTTGATGACTACAGCAATGTTCTCTTGACGGTAAACAGTCATTACATTCACCTTGTGAGGGAAAATGTAGCCACATCTTGCCTTACTTAGACCCGAACACTGTTCATTCTGTTGAACGTTCGGTTCATTGCCATTTACTGCCCTCTAGTGGATTTTCCCACTCATTCAGTCATTTAGTCCAGGGTTCCTCAACCTGTAGCCCAGTATGCATATTGGGAATATTTTCAGGGTCTGGTATTGCGGGGGCGGGGGGATAAAAACCATAACATAACTTTGATATACTTTGTAAACCTCAAGCCAATACGAACTTAAAAATGAGCTTGTTCATCGTCTGTTAACAGTATAAGCATAAAACAATATGTTGGTGTTGTTCCTTGCCAAGCAATCAACTATAGAAGTGTAGAACTGGAGAGCCTCTTTGTACACAATCCCCTGCAGACACAGATGCAGAAGAGTTTCCTGAAATACTTGTGTTGTGCACATACTTGTGTTATGCACAAACTAGAGCAACTTGTTTTTCAAGAAATCACACAATTAGTTAACCTACTAAATATGCTCATGGTGTTGCGAATGCTAATGTTGCCCGACATATTTAGAGATAACAGCATTGCAGCTTGTAGAAATTCCGACAGCCCACTTTCATTTGTTTTGGGTCAAACCCCTATTTGGATTATTATGCGTTATTTACCAGTGAATATTCAGTTTGAAACTTGAGTCACTTTAAGCCAAAACCGATCTTGGTCATAACGACAACATGTCTCCGCACCAACAAATACTTTTCATTCTTTATACCAAAGTATATTACAATATCAAGAACATCTACATGAGTATACTGGCTTATAAATAACTTCAACTCAAGTCCTAGTTCCTGTATAAAAAAACAAAATCAAGAAGGCAATTATATTTTGGCAATTATATGGAAAAAGACAAATCAACCTGCCAAAGTTTTTCTTCTTTTTTTTTAAGCCACCGGCTGATTTAGAGGAAGTTGGTTGTTTTAGCATCACCTCTCACCAGACACTTGGACCAGCTCCACTGATCACTAGTATAAGGCATAACAATGGGCAGAGATGCTAATCACATTAGGGTTGAAGTTTGCTGCTCTCACAGCACACAATTATTTCCAAGGCGTTTGATCCTAATCTCTTTAGATTTCCCCTCTCCGGGTTACTTGTCCAAACAGATGGATAGATCGATTTTGCCAACTGTAATGTTACACATGAATTGGTCATCATTTCATCCAGTCAGTAAACATTCTCCGTATTCTGACTTGCAACACACGCACGTTATCTGCACGCTTTTCTGCTTGAGCTGAAATATGAAAAGTGATAGTGTGCTACTGCCCCCCTCTGGGTCAAAATATATATCCTAGCCAAGCCTCTCTAACCCTGCTCTCTTCTCCACGTCGACCCCAGGTGCCTGGAAGCGCTGGTGGTCTACTACAAGGCCGGGAAGAAAGAGGAGCCCTACGTCACCATCTCCAGGAAGATTGGGTTGAAGCGGGGCCAGGACATGCCCATGGAGTGGGAGATCGGACACTCGGAGCGCAAGCTGGCCGCTCACCGCAACGCCTTCAAGCGCACGGCGCTGATCCAGGCCTTCCTGGGCTCCACCCCCCAGCTCACGCTCCAGCTCTACGCCACCATCCAGGAGAAGTACTTCCTCCCCACACGGGGTAAGAACCCTCCCCCCACTCCCCCCTCCCCCCACCCCCATCCCCCCCCCCGACACCATTGTTAGTCGATAAGAAGCCGCCTTGAGTTTTAATCAGCTTGACTCTCGGGGAATCGTAGCTGATGGGAAGCAATGACATATTTAAATTGGTGCTATGTTATATTTGTATACATGGTGCCCTATAAGGCATCCCCTTGGTTGTAATTATTTAGCAGTATCCATGCCTAACCTATGAAACAAGACTACCAACAGCTGAATCTGTGGGTAAATCTACTCAATGATCTACTCCGTACTTATTTTAAATTCACACGTAATTCTCCTAACTAATTCACAACCAGGCTCCGGTTTCTGTTTTAAACAACATTCCAAGGAACTACAAAAGTCAAGTCATGTCTTTTTTCTTTTTCTTTTTCACAGCACATCAAGTTCCTCAGAATGGTTGTAACAGTTCCCTGAGTGTAACGGTGACTCATCATATTTTCTTTTTTAGGTGCTGTAATAACGGGGCACTTGCCAATCAATCCATCAGAAGTGACGTTAACCTTGTCGATGGTGTATTCCGTACATACCACTGGGTGTCAGCAGAACACTGCGTTACAACCCAAGAGAGTGCTAAAAAAACGACAGCGCTCAGATACTTCGAGGGGAAACTGCTTGGTCGTCCTTTTTAGTCCATAGTGGGCTTGATTCTCAGAGGGTACAGTGTCTTCTCTAAAGGGGTGTGTGTGTGTGTGTGTGTGTGTGTGTGTGGGTGTGTGGGCGTGTGGGCGTGTGGGTGTGCGTGCATGCTCTGGTTCCTCCAGTCGCCCTGATGGTCATCACCCTGGTCTCCATCACGTACGGCGCCCTGGTGTGCAGCGTGCTCGCCATCCAGATCCGCTACGACAACTACAAGGTGCGGCTGCGCCCGGGCGCCTACGTCTGCATGATCGTCTGGCGGGGTCTGGAGATCGCCACGCGCATCACGTCCCTGGTGCTGTTCAGCACGGCGCTCACCCACTGGGTGATCCCCGTGGGGCTGGTCAACCTGCTCTTCTTCTTCTTCCTGCCGTGGGCCGAGTTCTGGGCGCGCAAGGGCACCCTGCCCGAGAACGTGGAGAAGAACTTCTCCAAGCTGGGCACCACGGTGGTGCTGTGCATGTTCACGCTGCTCTACGCCTGCATCAACATCTTCTGCTGGTCGGCCGTGCAGCTGGACCTGAGCCACCGGGAGCTGATCGAGAAGAAGCAGCGATGGGACCGCCTTGCCGTGTACTACACGGCCCGCTTTGCCGAGAACTGCCTGCTAATCGGCCTGTGGTACGCCCACAAGTCGGACTTCTACGAGTACGTGTGCGCGCCCATGCTGGTGGTGCAGCTGGTGGTGTGCTACGGCATGGCCATTCTCTTCATGCTGCTCTTCTACCAGTACTTCCACCCGTGCAAGCGGCTCTTCAAGCACAACGTCCACGACTGCCTGCACTGCGTGTGCTTCAAGGGCCGGGGGCGAGGGCGGAGGCCCGGCGAGCCACGCCACTCCTACTCCACCAACGCCACCATGGTGCTGGTGGCGGACGAGCTGCCGCCGGACATCGCCAGCCGACCGGACGACCGGGAGACGGACGGCTTGGACACCATGGAGGCGGCCTGATGAAGACGAGGGCCAGGGGTTCAAGGGAGGAGGTATTTGACGCGAAAAGGACCTTTTTATAAACCGTGAAAGGACCTATAGACGGTGGAACGACGCCTAGGAGTGAATGCACATCGGGGGGGGGGGGGAGGACATGCTGTTAGTTACTTTGCACGATGAAAGTCGATGCAGCTACACCGGCCTGTTTTCAAACGGAGTGGAGCACGATTATTTTACTGATGGTGGGTGGCTGGAACGAGGAAGGGGTTGTTCACCGTGGACTTTAGACCTCGAGTCAGAGGAGCCGTGTTGGTCAAACGACTCAGACTATTGTTCTCTGGTTTCGCAAACCAGGGTGCCGTCGGGACGAAACGCAGAGCTCACCCCTCATTGACCGAAGCAGTGACGATCGCCGTGGCACCGGGAGTGCAAGGCGCTCCGAAGAATGTCACGTGTTGAGTGTTGGGTCGGCGGTGCACAAAGATTACTTTGAGGGCATTTGCTGCAACAGGCCAGGGAGAGGGAACCAGGTGTGTTGGCTTAGGTCCAAGTGGCTCAAGCCTTTAGGACGGGGGGGGGGGGGGGTTCCCTGTTTCCATCATTTTATTGTATTTTTTTTATTTTTCATAAAAGATTCTTTACAGCAGATTTGCGTTGCGTCCATCACTGAATTTGAAGCTGCACCATCCAACCCCCTGATTAAAAAGAAAGGAGACAAGAAAAAGGTCAACCTAAAGTTTACGTGCCGAAGCTACTAACTCCTATTTTTATGAAAAGCAAGGCTTTTTTTAACTTGGGTTTGCCTGATCAGTTTTGCCTTTGCACATGGTTCAAGTGTTGCCGTGCTACCTATAAAAGATTTTAACCGAATGAACCATAGAAGACGTGTAGATGAACACTGCTAATACAAATTGTTGCTAAGGAGTAAAGCTATCTTATGTGTATTGGTACGTAGGTAATGCTGTTATTTTTTTCATGTCTTGATCGTAAGCGTCAGTGCCTTGACCTCTGCTATGTGTAGTCTACTTGAATCTCCAATTAAATAAACGTACGTCTTAACACACACCTCTGGCTCCCATCACAGGGTGTTTTTTGTGTTAAAGTGCTACAAAGCATCATGCTTCATTTGAAAACCTCAAAACATCCTTCTGTTTCCAAACATCATGCTTTATTTAAAACACTCAAAACATCTGAAAATCAAGACGTCTGAATTTGAAACATCATTTGGGAATATCTGTCACGCAAATAACTATCATTCTGACTTGAAAACACATTGCAGTTTTGCAATCGCCATGCAACCAGAATCGCCATCACTCTCTTGCACGCGCGCGCGCCACGCACAACACACACCACACACACACCACACACACACACACACCACACACACCACACACACACACACACACACACACACACACACACACACACACACACACACACACACACACACACACACAAGCACCAAATTATGGAATTCCCTTGACATCAGAAATGTATACAAGAAGTGGCTATCACCTTGAAACTCAATTCTTTAGGAACGCTAGTGTTGAACAATAGTGTCATTTCATATACTCAGGGCTGGCACTGAGACTACAAGTTATGTTGCAGAGGACAAGTACACACATGGTCTGCACATAAAATATGTTTAATCATCAACTTTTAATTAGTTTGTATGAATTAAAATGTATCTTTAAAGTACAAATCGTATTTAATGTACGAACTATATAATTGTTTACTTCATATAACCCATAGAAACACATAAACTTCTGTCGACTTTTTGTTTTGCGCTTTTTATTTTATATATTTCATTGCATTTTCTTTCATGGCTAACCATCTGAAATTCGGTGTATTGATTGGATAGGAGTGCACAGAAAACAAATCATTATGCATCATTGTGTTGAAAAAGAGATGAACAACATTAAGTTTGGAGCACTTCCCCTACATCGAGGTGATGTGGATCAAGTAGCCTACTTAGTTTATTGACACTTCTCTAGTGCGCAATGTCTCAAATAAAGACCAGAGGATACAACGGTTGAAACCCTTATCTTTCTTTTTAATCCCAAACATCCTACTGATATTAGCACTAAACACTATACAACCAGAACAAAACAACACAGAATCCACTGCTAAAACTCCACAGTGAAATTGATAAAATAACGATTAATTAGCTGTTGTGACTCCCAACAGCAATGTTGATAGGAGATGATGTAATCACTTGCCATACAAACCAACACAGAAGTTAGTTTACTTCACGAACTGCGAACATAAGCATGCAATTCCCTTTAGTTCTCTTATTTAAATATATCCAATTCCAGGAGCCTACCAGTAACAACCTGTACGACAATCTGGCGTCTGCCTTTTGATCTATCGAATCTGCTTCAGAGCTTTGAACTTGAAGGTTGAGTCTTCCTGGCAGGCAGGCAAATTTACCAAGCACTCACAATCTCTTTAAAAAAAAAGTCCCCCGAGGTATCAGCAACATTACACACTGTTATGTCTTCTCTGGGACCCCATTCAAGGGACCTACAATGATGACATGGTCATGTTTCAGGTCATGTCAATGTGTGCCTTTAATTCATCTTTTTAGCAGTGCAGCACATTTCAAATACTTTGAATTCGATAGTTGATCATATTTACAGAAACAAAATGTGTGTATCTCTTGCATGCCCACCACCTGCCCTTTATTCAGAAACATGACCGTACAGTTCTCTTTGGCGTCCCAGATGTCCAGCATTTCAACCAAATTATTGCCTATTAGTCTGGCCAATTTTGCAATCTTTGTTCCGGTTGGACCACTGCCCAATGGTGAGGTCATCATACAGTCCACCCTATGACGTCGCTGTAATAAACAAAGGCGTTCCTGGAACAGTGCAACCGATGGGAGGGTTCCCCCTCGTGGTTTACAGGCCAGGTCCTCAAACCGCTCCCTGCGGAGAGACTGAGCATTGGCCCAGCTCAGCTACTGGTCTGTAGTGGTAGACGTTGGCGATGAACAACTCAAACGCACGCATGCACACGCACACGCACACATAGCCACAGACATCAAGATAATAACAGTAAGTACATGGAACTCGACATATCCACTTATTGAGTTGTCAACACGTGGACCATACTGATCATTGCTACTCTTGCAAGCATTTTACTATGTTGAAAGACAGAAACATGTCGGGGATCTTTAGCTTAATTAAATAAACAAATAGTTTAACAACACTTGATTTAGCCTATGTAAGTCTTAGTAATCAAAATGTTTTTTTATTTCGAGTCGATTATTACCCTGACCGCACAAGGACCATCTTTATACCATATGGCCTCCGTGAAAGAGGCTGCTCTCCTATAAATGTAGCTACACGTTCAGCCACTAGAGGGTGCTAATGTTAAAACCTACATGGTGCAGGTCTGAGATACCTTTTACAGTAATTATACCATTTGCAGATGTGTTGTAAGGAATCAATTTGTGAATGTGAGGATTGATTGTAAAGGCATAGGGCCGCAAATACAATGAATTCCTAGGACAGATTACATTTTCAAACTTCAAACGCATCAAGAAAGTTTCACCAACAGCATGGTGAAGAACAAACCCTAACTCTGAGAGCAGGTATTTTCTTTTTTAAATTGACTTTACGTCTTCGATGCGTTTTTTATAACTCTGATGTATTATGTTTTAAAAAATGTAAAGGTTCATGTGTTTGTGTGTGCCTGTTTCTGTCTGTCTGTCTGTCTGTCTGTCTGTCTGTCTGTCTGTCTGTCTGTCTGTCTGTCTGTCTGTCTGTCTGTCTGTCTGTCTGTCTGTCTGTCTGTCTGTCTGTCTGTCTGTCTGTCTGTCTGTCTGTCTGTCTATGTGTCTTTGTGTGTGCTGTCTTTCTGTGTGTTTTTGGGAACACGTTTATTTCCTTTTAGGCTATCTAGAGCAGTAGGTGCATGGTAATTTCCTCATTCCTCTCGATCAACCCCAGTCCAGGAATAATGGAGTGTTGAAACCCTCTTCTGTGACGTGACTCATGGAACGGGTCTATGTTATGTGCGCTTCCTTTTGTCCGGCCCAACGTGCTGGGTAGGAGGAGTTCCGGCAGGTGTCTATTATAACTTGAGGTCGGCTTAAGATGTGATCATTGAAGCGTTGGCACAGATTCAGCAATATGGGGAATATGATCATCAACCATGGACTTACAGCCTTCATACTGGTAAAAACGATATTTCACGTTATTGTTTTAGAGTAGACTACTTATTTACCCAACAACGCGTGTGCTGTTTAGGCCGACACGTCTTCCATCAGAAATATGAAAAAAAAAAAATGAATCCTGATTTATTTTTTTGGGATACAGGTTGTTTGGATGAGCATCAACATTTTCCTCTTCGTCTGGTTTTACTTTTTCTACGATTTGGGAGAGCAATTTTACTACACGCGACACCTCCTCGGCGTGAGTAGCCTACACGTTGAAATCGGTTGTGTGAAAGTGGTACTAAAGAGTTAGTGTGCCTGCAGGCTCATCGTATCACAGGCGCAGTGTTAATGTTGTTCTTTCGCTCTTCAGTCCGCCCTGGCCTGGGCCAGAGCCCCTGCTGCCGTGCTCAACTTCAACTGTCTGCTCATTCTACTGCCGGTGTGTCGAAACCTGCTGTCCCTGATCCGGGGCTCCTTTATGGTATTAGAAAATTATAACAACAATGATGATTGAATGATGATGACGAAAATAATATTGATAATAATATGGTTGCATGGTATCGAACTTATAACTGTCTATATATATATATATATATATATATATATATATATATATATATATATATATATATATATATATATATATATATAGTTTAATAATCCATATATAATTTTTTCACTAGTGCTGTGGACGAACAATGAGGAAACAGCTTGACAAAAACATAAGCTTCCATAAACTGGTCGCCTATATGATTGGCCTAATGACAGGTAAATGCAAATATTTGACAGATTTGAAGATTTGTAAACCATGGGAAAACATTCTTTGAATTCCAAGAACATGGTCTCTCAGGGGTTGGGTTAAACGTTCCCTTTGAGAGATCTACTGTTAAGGCGGGTGGTGGGTGTTGTTTGTGACCGCCAGCCGTCCACACCGTCGCCCACCTTCTGAACGTGGAGTGGTACAACAACAGCAGGCGCGGAATATACGACCCACTCAGCACAGCACTGTCTGATCTGGCGGACGGCTACAACACCACCTACTTGAACCCCATCCGCAACATTGACGTGGTGAGTTAACCACCCGGTTCCACACACACACACACACATACACACACAGCCGTGGGAAATGTTACATAGCTTTTTGGTTTCTGTAGCTTTACACACACACACACACACACACACACACACACACACACACACACACACACACACACACACACACACACACACACACACACACACACACACACACACACACACTCAAACAAAAACACACACACACAGCCATGGAAAATGTTCCAGTAGCTTTTACTTTTCTGTGGCTTTACAACACACACACACACACACACATGCACACACACACACACACACACACACACACACACACACACACACACACACACACACACACACACACACACACACACACACACACACACACACACACACACACAAACAAACAGCCATGGAAAATGTTACAGTAGCTTTTATTTTTCTGTGCCTTAACATACACACACACACGGACACGCAGTACTTTAACGTTGATCCCTTGTGTGTTCTCCGTGGCTCTCTGGGCCTCAGAACGCGCAGCAGACCCCCACCTACTTCGCCATGACCAGCCTGGCGGGAATTACCGGCGTCATCATCACGCTCTGCCTCATCCTCATCATCACCTCGTCCATGGAAGTCATCCGCCGGTCCTACTTCGAGGTCTTCTGGTACACACACCACCTCTTCGTCATCTTCTTCATCGGCCTGGTCATCCACGGAGCAGGGTAAGCAGGGTCCAAGGACCCAGAGTTTGAATTCCGGGGTTTGTTATTGGCTTATCCCGGACCTAGCAATTCTAATGTGTTGAAGCAGAACTTCCTCGGTGGGAGGCGGCATAGAGCCTGGGCCGGGAACAAATATGGGCTTGTTTCCTGCTTCGTTACCAAGATATGATATGGATAAAACTAATTGCTGTGAAGGGATGAAGCTTTCAATCAGTGGAAAGCTTTATCCCTCAGTATTGATTTAAAACCTTCACTGATTTTTTATGTTTACCACTGCTGGCCAAGTTTATGCTTACTATCATAGCTAATCACTCGCTTAAAGATCCCCTTCCCAGCCCCATGATTGATCTAAGCAAATATGAAGCAAACGAAAGTGAAATGTCCCGTTTTCCCAGATTTGAACCAGTTTGCCATCAGACTTTTGATATTAATCTACTTGATTGGTCATCTCTCTCCCTCTCCTGCCTACCGCAGACGCATCGTGAGGAGTCAGAAGAATTTGGAACAGCACAACTACACGCTCTGTAAGGACCGCGTTGAGGACTGGGGGAGGGTCGCTGAGTGTCCGCTCCCTCAGTTCGCTGGAGGTGCCCCTGGGGTAAACCCGATTCACCCTCCTCCTTCTGTTTAGTGGTGTGAAACCGTCGCTCACAATGTTTCGCTTACTTTGATTGACCGTGACTTCCCCTGTGACTTTTAGACATGGAGGTATGTGATCGGTCCGATGTTTCTGTATCTGTGCGAGCGCATTCTACGCTTCATCCGCTACACACAGACGGTCAAATACAGGAAGGTAGGGGATGGCTGCCATGTTCTTATTATCCAAAATTGTTGAACATGTTTGATTTTTAAAGAAAACTCAACACGGATCTATGTTTGCCTTACGTGTGGTATTATGCCATTCACCTTCAATCCTTCTTTGTCTTTCAAAATGTCTCCATCCAGATTGTGATCCGACCGTCCAAGGTGCTAGAGCTGCAGTTGGTGAAAGCTGGTTTCAAGATGGAGGTGGGCCAATACGTCTTCCTCAACTGCCCCGCCATCTCCCATCTCGAGTGGCATCCGTTCACCATGACCTCTGCCCCCGAAGAGGACTTCTTCAGCGTCCACATTCGCTCGGTGGGTGACTGGACACAGAAGCTCATCAGTATGGTGGAAGAGCTGCCTGAGGGGACGCAGGGACCCAGGTGAGTCCCTCCTTTAGTTTTGTCCTTTTTCGCATTATTACTGATCTATTTGTGTTGAGCACAAAGCACTAAACAGGATGATCTAGTCGATCTATAGGTCTTTGTCTTTGTGAGAAACCCTGATGTTGCAAACACGGTTTCAAAACTGTGTCACTAGCAAACAATCCACCTTTCTTCCTAAGAATGGGCGTTGACGGTCCCTTCGGCACAGCCAGTGAAGACGTGTTTGACTATGAGGTCAGCATGCTGGTCGGAGCAGGCATCGGGGTGACCCCCTTCGCGTCAATCCTCAAATCCATCTGGTACAAATTCAAGGATTCCGATCCCAAGTTGCGCACTCGAAAGGTAACAAGTTGGGCAAGGTCAGGTAAAACCTGTCCTCTGCTTCTGTGTTTTTTAAAACGCTGCACTTGTTTTGAAAACCTCTTGACCTGCAGTCCAATCTTTGTATGCAGTTGTGCAAGTTACGCCCTGCTTCCTCGTTGCAGATCTATTTTTACTGGTTGTGCCGGGAAACCCATGCCTTCGAGTGGTTTGCAGATCTTCTACAGGTGCTGGAGAAGGAGATGGAAGAAAGAGGAATGGGGGATTTCCTCACCTACAAACTCTTCTTGACCGGATGGGATCAAAGCCATGTGCGTGGTGGATACTTCATTCTCTCTTCTATAATTAGGGGCTTTCCAAAGGCCATAAAGAGCTGGAATGTTCATAGGTCCATGATTAACTCTCCCATCCATCCTTTCTCATAGACTGATCATGTGATGGTTCGTTTTGACGAGGACACAGACGTTGTGACTGGTCTCAAGCAAAAAACTAATTACGGAAGACCCAACTGGGAGAAAGAGTTTGAGCAAGTTCGTAAAGAGAATCCGTCGTAAGTGGGAACAGTTTCCTTTCAGTGAAATTAATGAAATTTGTGAGTTTGTACAAGACCTTATCAAAGTTGGGCTGTAATTATTTCGGTGTTTTTGATTGTGTCCTTTCAGATCTACTGTGGGAACCTTCTTGTGCGGCCCAGCAGTCTTAGCCAAGGTGTTGGAGAAGAAATGTGCCAAATACTCAGACGTGGATCCTCGCAAGACTCGATTTTACTTCAACAAAGAGAATTTCTAGACGTGGGTTCCCCTTGGTGAGTGATGAGCGTCAAGGCACCGAACGATGAAGGCCTGAATATCTATCAGACCTGAAGAACCATCCTCACATACAGCCATTTTGGATCCTGCCTCTATCCACAGACCTGAAATAATAGTAACCAAAACAAACTAGTTTCTATAACAAAAGCTTTGGGTTGGATTGGAAGTTCCTGGATGGCTCGGGGCAAGGGCCATTTCCTTCCAGTTACATTGGTGTGAATCATGGCTGGTGAGTCAAACTCCAGTCAAATGTAAAACTGTATGCACATCTTTCCTTAAATTCTCGACAACCGTTCAACTTTACACTTGGCAAGTGTATTGCTGGGGATGCAAGGAAGTGTAATGTCGCGTGCGAAGTTGTGTGGTTCTTGATAAAGCCGCAAGCAGCCCTAGCCAGGCAATCGATTGTTCCAAAAATGTTATGAATGGGCACTGCAGTAGTCAAGGAGAATATTGAAAGGGGAACTGGCTGTTACCAAATAAATAATTGACCTTTATTACCCGATGACTTAGACATGGATGTCTTAATGTACTGAATTTAATTTTTCTTCCACTCTATTTGCCATTCTTAAACATAACCTCACTTATTTCAAGTTTCTTATACATAACATGCTTAAAATGTACTGTAAATACTGTATAACTGTAACAGCCTTGTTTAAAATGTTTTAATAAATATCTTTCATATTAATTTGACATTCCCCACCTTTCTCAAAGAAACAATGCCGCGTTATATTTCTGCTCAATCACAGGGATTTCCTTGTGCGATAACCAAACCGGTCCAAAGTGCTTACGAGAGGTCACGCAGCAATGACGTCATTGTCACACACACGCACACACTGCCCGGAACCACCATCACACTTTGTGGTGAAGTAATAAAACATTAATTAAACAATCCATTTGATTCATACCAATACAAAAAGACAGTTTAGGATCAATTTTATTTTTCAGAAGTCAAAACAAAGTTTCTACAGCATTGAAGAGGAGAAAAATAGGACTTGAAAAGAGAAGGACCATGGCAGCATAGTGCCAACTGAGTTTTGTTCAGTCGTCCCACATTTCATAGTCCACAAACTGCCAAATCTCCGTCCTGGCTCCAAAACATCCTATAAAAACAAAGGACTCAAACAAAAAAAAAAAAACTATAAAATGCAGCCGATCTGGCATTAGCAACTGTCTTCAGACCGGTTAGACATCACAATGACACAGAGAGACGACTCCTTTAAGAAGCCTGAGGAAAAAAAGAGAAAAAAATATGCAACTGGAGAGCTGGTCACTGGTAAGTAAGCTCTGAGACAGAAGTATGCGTAATGCAGTGTTAAGGCTAAATTAAAGACCGGCTTAGGCCAGGGCATGAGGTCAGAGGGAGTACCCATTGGTACACATGTAGAGGAGCAATGCCAGGTATCACTAAAGGGAAATATGAGCTTGGTAATGGTCCCAATATACTCACAGCACACAATCGAAATGGGTCTGCTCGCACTGACAAAAAAAGGCAGGTTTGAGACCAAATCGAAGCCCTGCATCGGGATTCAATCAGCACAGTGTGCACGTGGCTACTCAGCCAAACATACATTCCTTCACCTTATCTTGCTAGCCCACAAAACAGTTATAAGAATATAAGAAACACGCCCGTCTCGCTTCAAGTACAACAGACAGAGCCTCAACATGTGCCGAGGCCTACCGTGTGCCAGGGAGGAGGTCAAGGGGCACCAGCCGTCTTCTGGATCTGCTCTTTGAGGATGAGAATGCTCTGTCTCTGCTCTGGGGGCAGCATGGCGATCTGTTCAGGGGTGAGCTGGAGCACTTGCATGATCAAGGCGGCCTGCCGGAGGGAGAGGAGTTAAAACACAGCAGAACCAAATGAGATCACAGTTGCTCCCGGGACGTAACATAGGCCACGTGCAATTTGCAATGAGCAAATTTAACCATTTGTTTGTTTAGTTCATCAGCATTTCTATGAATCCCAAAATAGGAGTATTGCCGGAACATTATTGTGACCATGTTTCGGTAGTTGAGTTGGGACGGGGGAGAGAGCAGTGAGGCCTACCTTCTCCTGGTCTTGGGAGGAGACCTGGCTTTGGCCCGGGCTGAAGCCTCCTCCAGACTGTGGGACGCCCGGACCCTTGAGCAAGGCAAGATAAAAACATGAGCATCAGCTAGCGGCATCTACCCTATGATTCTTCCTAGAAGTGGAGCCTAGATATGTGAAAGGCCCTATGTTGCTGCTGAATTGAAAGACTTTGCAATTAATGTTAGCGAAAATGGTTTTGAGGACGAAATGTGTAGCCATCCCATCGTCTTTGTTTCATAATACTGTTGCAAAAGGGAAGGCTACTTTATATTTTTAGCTCTGAACATAAATCATTGAGAGACGCTAGATAGATCATCCCGCAGATAACGCAACCTTTTGACAGGCATAACAATGGACACTAGTAGTTCCTTTACCGGTCTTGCAGGTGGCGGCACATTGGCAGCCATGTTGTGTTGTCCTTGCCCCTGCATTCCCCCTCCAGCGATGGGAACTCTTTGCCCGGCCACCGGCCCGCGGGCATCCATGGCTCTGGGGTCACGACCTGAAACGAGGACCCCGGTTATGGTGGGGCTCAGGACAGGACCCGGACGCTGAGGGCCCTTAACCAAGATGCCTGAGTAAAATGCCACCCCTTGTTGCATCACACGTCGCTGCAGGGGAAATTGTGGTCATGATTGAGTGTGCGGATTTCATGCTTAGGTTGGACAGACGCACGTACGTAAACACAAACAAAAAGGGCATGGAATTTCTATACCAGTTTTACTACTATCATGTCTACTATACTACTATCATGTCCCTGGAACATTCCAGGAAACCACAGAGCGCTTGATCGAAACCACAGCCGAGTGGGTGGATTAGACCTCAATGCAATGAACCCAGGCTAAAGTTAAGCTAATTTCCGAAATGACAAGCAACGACAAAGACTTCAAATACCAACGGAGGGTGAGACGGAGACATGACAGCGGGCGCACAGGACGGCCCGACGGAGGCATTCCTCTGTTAAGAGGCGGCAGGGGAGGAGGCAGTAGAGGCGACAGACCAGGTGCCGTGCATGATCTCCTCATTAAGGACTCGTGGTCCACAGAACATCTTTCTCTGGCAGAAGAGCACTGGCAGGGCGCCGAAGAGTGACGGGGAGATTAAAATGCACCCAGGTTTTGTTCCTATGACAACATAAAAACACCACTTTAACCGTGGCTGTACGACAGGCCAGCGGTGTGTTCTTCTATATGATCTATATCTGACATATCCTCCATTATTCCTGCTTACAAGGGGTACCGAGCCCACCCGGTCGTCTATATTATGGGTTGCCTTCGAAAGGAGCGGCGGTGACCACGCCAGTACCTTACTTGGAAGTCGAGATTGTTGGGAGCGGTCACACAGAAAAGGAGGCGTGCTCTGAGAAAAAGGCTGGCAGTAGCATATTTCCTCAGTGCGGACGCCCTGAGGAAATACGTGAACAATGAAACGTGAACAAGGTCCCTAAAGAGAAGAACGTGAACAAGGTCCCTTGTTCATGTGAACAAGGTTCCTAAGACGCATACAAGCCTAGACAAATATAAATGTGTCACACGTGGAAAAAAAGAAGAAACCGCCCCATTACATCTCGCCCTGCAGCCCAGGTAATGAATGACGAATGAAAGGATATAATCTAACATAAAACGTCAGCCTATGCACAATCCAGCTATTTATCTACCTAGATAACAAAACTTATCAGCGAGGCCTGATTATAGTCTGAAGGGGACGGGGACACATATCACACTACAATTGTTGTGTGCAGGTGTTTTTGCAAGGATTTCTTATAGTTTGAGTGGTTGGTGTGCATTGAAAAATAAATCCCTGCCAAGTGTTTGCCGTGGTTTGGAAAGGTTTTGAGAGGACTTTGTCGTCGTATCAATGCAGCCATAGAATCAGTTTTAGCAGAAATGGTTAAAAAAAAACAACACAGTAAAACCTAAATGTGCACTGCTGGACTTATTTATAAATCAGTGGAAGAAAAGCCAGCCGTAGTCGCTGCTTTTCCTACCGGATAAGGAAAAAAGCTCCATCAACTTAGTCCGTTGGGAACGATCGTTACGTTAACCTGATCGGCTGCAAGCGCAGTGTGTGTCAAGGCATGGCTCCAAATCAACCTGCTTGGGGGCAGAAGGCCAGTCCCTTGACCCGAGACTCTAGAGAGAGGGTCTGAAACAAACACAGGAAGCTGGAGTCTCACAACCAGGCTGACCGTAGCTACCTCTGCTCTCTATTGGTGGACCCCGGGGCTCCATCATGGGCGGTCCTCTGGGGTCCCCCATCATATTCCTCTGCTCCCCCATGGGTGGGCCTCTCATATCGTGGGGGGGCCCTCTCATGTCTGGCGGCGGGCCACTGCCCATTTGGCCCATGTGCATGGGTGGCGCCTGGTGGGTTGGTGGCGGCCCCATGTAACCACTGCAAGACACAAGGGGGGGGGGGGGGGGACAGGGGATGAATGTCGGGGACCGTCTCCAAAACATCAACTGATAACGTAACTGCCAGATCAGTCATTGAGTGGAATAAGGCCCAATCCCATTTCTACCCCTTCCCCCTTGTTTTGAAGGGGTAAGGGGACGGGGGGAGGGGTAAGGGGGAGGGGGAAGGGGTAGAAATGGGATTGGGTCTAAATCTACTGCCGTCTGGATCGAATGATCGGAAATACCACTGGTTTAGACCCTCGCGCCACTTCAAGTAAGTTATTTATTTAGTCTCATTTATTCATGTGCAACTGGGACGATGTGCGTGCGCTATGTGAGCTGAATGGCAATGCCCTTGTTTCAACCACCGAGGGAAAACCTCTGATGGGGGGGGGGGGGGGGGGGGTCTTTGTGGTCATGTTGCGCTGAGGAGGAGGCGGAGTCTTACGCGGGCTCGATGACCTCTCCTGTGACAGACAGAAGAGTGCCGCCCCGGGGGTCGTTAGGCCCATCTCCCAGCAGGCCTCTGGGGGGCAGCCCACCTGGCCCTGGAGGGGGAGACGCCAGGATAGGTTTACCAGTGAGTGTGTCTCTCTCTCTCTGTCTGTCTCTCTCTCACACACACAAAGCAAAGCTGTGTAGAAGCAATAAATGGTCAGAAAGCCAAACAAAGTTGGTGTTCACTTCTGTCACTGGAACTTAAAGCATTAAATGAGTAGGCTTGTTATCAGACTATTATCTATGCTACATAGTGGTATAGTATACTGGTTACACCTTGAACATACTTACTGTAACAGGAAACAACTTCGACCCGCTGATACAGCTTTTGTACAATGCAGCCTTATTTTGTGTTGTTCATGTTGCACTTATTGATTTTAAGAAACACAAGTCACAATGTGTTACATTTCATCTAGCTCGATGCTGACAGAATGTGATTTAATAAAGTTACCAATAAAATCCCATCGTCCATATATTCTGCAAATAAAATATGCTGTGGTATCTCTACCAAATATGACGCTTGGTTGAACGCTATCATATGATTGAAAGCTATCCAACAACAGCAAGAAGTTTAATGTTCTTCTACTGTATATGTCCACAGCACCAAAGTTAAGGTTATTGTTCGACCACAAGACAAGAGAGACGATTCTGTGGATAACATTGGGGCTTTTGATTGGCACTGGGGACTTCAGATCCAACATATTGATTTGTGCTGCCCTAATCTCAGTCCAGGCTACAGTGGAAACAACATCTGATCCAACCATTAAAACCACACACACACACACACACACACACACACACACACACACACACACACACACACACACACACACACACACACACACACACACACACACACACACACACACACACACACAACTCACTCACTCACTCCTGTTCAAAGCATAACCGAGCAGCAAAACCAAAACATGCAAAGGATTCACTGGCGGAATCTTGAACTTGTTTCCCCTCCAAACTAAACCACCCGCAGCCAAACGGTCTCGAGGCAGCAGACCATATTTCGGAGCATCAAGTAAATTGACAGTTGGAGTAACTCTTCAAACAAAAACAATGTTGAGGGATCAATCGTACTCAACGGAGCACTGCACCGGTGGAGATCAAGTACTTTGAAGAAAGACAACAAGGCTGGGATTGATTTCTACCTTTGTCGTTTTTTTTCCTCCTCCATAGACACACTGGTTGATTCCAGAACACCAGAGGTTAATTGATTCTCACCTTTAGAAAATGTTGAAACATGTTTGGCCTTACAAGCTTGTGTTACCCAGACAAGCCACACGTGAAGACAGTGAAAGTAGATACACAAGTATACTCATCTGAAACGTAATAACATTAATTGGATGGTGATGAAAGAATGATTGCATGCACAAAACGAGACGTATGGATTTTAATGGTGGTGGTGCGATATTATAGGAGAGGAGCTATACTAAAAAAAAAAAAAAACAGACGTTGCATAGCGTTTACCATGGAAGGCCATCATCTGATTAGTAAATGGTTTAATGATACAAAGGAATATAGAGCACAATAAAATGTGCGTTACCGTGCTCATTGTCACGTATTGGTGACACTGCAAACGGTTTTCTTCCTGAATCACTCTTAATAGATTGCTGCTTATGATAGGTGGAATATAAGAGGTAAAACTAATCAGTTGACATGGGAACCGAAAACAGCCATGTGAAAAAACTGCCTCCTGGCCCAACCCTGTGATCATTAACCTGAGAATCACACAGTCATCGGCTTCACGGCAGTCAGTTCATTTCCGCCATTACACCAACACACCTGCCAATTTCTTGCACCAATTAAAAAGAAGAAAAAAAAAGGTTTGGCAGGAAGTTTATAAAGGTTAAATAGACAAAGCCTTTTGTTGAGATGAATGTAACCATGTGTATGGGAGGGCTCAATCAAAAAAAAAAACCACGTTGATAAACTATCACTTTTATTGCTCTCAAGAAGGTTTGAGCGGTACCATGCCGGTATTCCAGGGTATTTAGAAATACCGTCAAAAATACACAAGACACTCCACTTCCTAGTGTGACTGTTAATGCTACTGTCGTCCAACATCTTATGAATCCATCTGAAGCCGTCGATCGACAGCCATCCTTTGGCCAATATTTCGACAGAAAGGCGAATTACCAAGCACTCTGCACTGAACAACAGCCTAGCTAAAGTGCAACTAACCCGGATACGATTCACGATTCTAAATATGGATATAACGTTCAACGTTGGAAAAAGTGGGTAAATAACTGCTGGGGCCAATTTAGCTCTGTTGTGGTTGGAACGCAATTGTTACAACCAGAACGAGCGTTTGTACAAAATACAGGTTCAACTGACTTAAAAATAGACTGTGTAAAAGGTTAAACAGATTTTCAGGCAAGACCTGTCTAAGTAGGCTAATTTAATTAGACACAGCATTGTAGGCTAGACAATAACACACATGTTATCACTTCAGTCCCCAACTCACCTTTGCAGGTTTTTTATTATTATTGTGTTAATAATACACAAATAACCTATGCCCTGGGTGAAATGACTGGGAGGTATGAAGGTATGAGGTTATAGATACCGCCCAAGCCTACGCTGCAGAGGGGGAGACGCCAGCTAGGGGGGTTGGGGTTAGTACCTTGGGACCGCTCGGTAGCGGCCTGAACAGAAGCTCCTGTGGGAGAATGCTGGAGGTTCCCTGAGCCAGCGTTAAAGCAAAGAGAACAGCAGACAAGACACTCAGAGAAGAGAGCAGCAGACAAGAGACTCAGCGAAGAGAACGCCACTTCAAAACACACACTTTAGACATGCACTCTCACACTATCTGCAAGGGGGAAACTTTGTTGAATGTGAATCTTTTGTCACAGTTTAGTAGCCATAAAGTCATCCCAGGGAACTGAACCCTCCCAAACTATTTGGTCAGTGGAGAAAAAAAAGACATGGATACAATGTTCTATAGTTGAGGAAATGGTTGTGAAGATTTAGTTATACTTAACAAAGACGCCACAGAAACAATGCTATGTTGCCACCTAGTGATGCAACGCAGCTTGGACAAGCACAAAGCATGTTGGCAGACAGAAGACTTCCAACGACAAAACTCAAGCAAAATTTAAAAAAAAATCCAAACAGGAAAAGACATGCTCAGACAGTTAAAAAATTCCGGGTCTATTAATGGCCGATGATCATTTTAAATTAAATAAATTAAAAAATGAATAACTATTAAAACAGTTGCGTCAACTTCTACAGCAACCATTTTCCAAAAATAAGGAAGAGGCCTTACTCTTCGGTCGATTTTTCCCGTAACCCAGCTCATGAATCAATGATAATTACTTGACTTTTCAAGTAATTTCTCAACCCCAAGATTGAAGACGAACTAACTGCTACATGAAGTTATAAAGCTGGTTCTTTCCATTATTAACCTGGGCCGGTACGACATGACAACTAAAAAAAGGCTGAAATAGTTAAAAAGTTAATAACAAGAATATACTCAAACATAAATCCTCAATAACCAATACATAGAGTACGGCGCTGGGGTTACCTGGTGGCCCTCCGGGTCCGGGTACGGGGGCTTGCCCCTGGGCCATGGGGGGAGGCTGCATCATCTGAGGGGCTCCGTTCACATGCATGCCCGTTTGCTGAGGGACGAAAAACCCAAAAGGAGTTATTAGCAATTGTTACGCGTGAGAAAATTAAAAGTCATTATCAACCGTCATTTGCAAGAAGGAACGAAAGACGAAAGAAAAAACGATAAAGAAAGCATGAAAGAGAGAACGAAAGACAGAACCTCAAGCTAACCACTCCCTGGGAATAGCCAGGGAGTGAGGAGGTAGGGCTAGAGGATGTGAAAGAGTGAGGCGTCACCATGGGCTGTGGCTGGGGCACTGGCGCGGCCACCTGGGCTGAAGGAGGAATGGATGCTGAAGGTCCCTGGTTGGTGATCAATGGCGCGACTGCATTCTGCCGGTGGAGCATTTTCTGTAGGAACAATGGTCACCAGGTCAAAACAAGAGGTCCCCCTCCGCTACGGGAACTATTTACTGCTGCATTAGGGACAGCGCACCAAGTTAGAACACCATGGCCTTGTTCACACTGCAAGCCTTGGAGCTCGATTTGATGTATTGCTCTGGGTGAATGTTGGACTGCTCACCCTGATGCCAGTGTGAACTGGTCACAGCCCAAACTGACCCGCAGGCGCAAAACAACAACAACAAAATCTGTTGCATCCGCATGGAAGTAAGCACTGCGGCCAATGAAGTCAGTGTTTACTGTTAAATGTACAAGTCGATATGAAGACGCGTTGACAAGGTGTGGCTGTCTTCACACTGGTGGATGTAGATTCAAAATATGGCATGAAAAACCAAACCTTTCTGTTTTTTTATGAGCAATTAATCCCAATTGAGCACTAAGGCAGGGGCTTGGTGTGAATAAACACTCCCTAAGAACGAAGCTTTTTGATTTAGCACTACATCATCAAGTCTAGGGCCGGAGAGAAGCAAAAGAGCTCGCGGAGGACCGTCCCTCTCACCAAAGCGATTTCGGGATCCACGATCCTCATGACCACCTGGGCCTGCAGCAGAGCGTAGGCCAGCTGTGGGTTCTGCAGCAGCATGTTCCTCGCCTCTTGGGGACTGTTTTGGACACAAAGCTGGAAAATAGTAGATGTTTAGAGGGCAGGATTAAACGTTAACGCCCAATGGACATGCAATTGTATTTAGAATCATATAAAACTATCAGTAACTGTACGTTCACACCAAAAGCGAATTGAGTGACCAAATCACCGGAAGTCATTCACTTTCTATGGGGTCTAGCGACCAGAGCGACCCAAGCGTCCAACGCTATCAGCGGCAAAAGTCTAGCGACCAGAGCGTCCAAAAAAAGTTGAAAATGACCTGACTTTGACTGTTAAAATTTGCCGAAGTCCGGTATTTTCAAACCCCGCCGGTCAAAATGACCGGTGAAAATATTCCCTCATAAAAAAAATATATATATATATATATATATAGGCCTACATAAAAATAATAATATTAACAATAATAAAAAAAAACACACACGCACACACGAAGTGCCCACGATGTGTGGAACGAACATTTTTCTATTTTCAATCGGAACAAAATGTGTAGCACTTGTTTATTCAGTCTTGCAAAGCGCGCAGTACCTACAATAAAAACAACAACGTGAGCGGGAAAGCGAGAGGGACAGGAGAAATGTCGAAGCAGGCTAACTTGAAAAACTATTTTCTGAAACAAAACGTTCGTTCAAAGGAGACGGATGATGAGGCTGAAATCACGGAGGCGGCGGCCTCCGTGATTCTGATTGACCGGAATTTCAAACATTTGTCCGGTAAATTGAAAACCTGCCGGTCACGTTGACCGGTACGAATTTTTTCTAGCGGAAACGCTGTCTCATACGGTCTATTAACTGATTAAACGATGAATAGACTAAGGAGGTATACAGCCACACAAATTTTAGATCTCTGAATATGCTCGTCAACTGGGATATTTACGAGTGTAATGTGTGAAACAACGCAATAACTCAACATTTGCTATTTTCGCCCATCCCTTATCACAACATGAAACAAACGCACCTTCATTTGTTTCATGAGCTCAAACATCTGCTCTGGGGGCAGACTGGCCACCGCCCTGCTGATGGACTCTGGGGCCTCGTCACACCGTACATTGTCCCCATACGGGGACTCGATGACGGGTGCACCGGTGCCCAAACCTAAGCATGGAGGGAAAAAAGACAAAGTCCCGGTAAGATAAGATAGAATCTATCCAAAATCGTTTTAATCCTCTTCTTAAACATGGTAATAAGTCCATGAACTCGAACATAAGCCAGGTGATCAATACCTTCATTTAAATAAAACTTGAATAAAGTCAAAAGGTTTTGGCTTTTGTCTCCGACAAACTACTTTGTGAAGGTTCCACTCTGCTCCGAACGAAGGTAACATTCTTTTTGTGACGAGGTGTGTGTGGATCTCTGTCTGGGCAGCAGTTGATCCTTATGGCGGTGCCGGAGAGAGGGTTTTGCTTGTGTGAAGAGAGAGAGTTATGCTTTCTGTACACTCATAGTATAATGCCTGGCTCCTTTCATATAAAACATCGCTCATCCACAACGACGATACAAAAATAGTATCACAAAGCTGCCTTCGGTACTTACCATGTCCCTACACATCACTGCTCCTTCCTAGAACCCTTTACGAAAACCCCTTTATTTAAATCTCAAACCCCTTGAATTAGAAACAGTGGTTTCAAATCACACTTTAGCCCGACATGGGAATCAGACGGCACCATAACATACATGACATATAAAACATTCATGGCCGTTGTAACGGAGGGAGATGAATGGGCAGCACAAACTGTTGATGCTTACTTTTGAGCTCCTCTTTGTTTTTTTCACTGGCAGCGTTGTCAACACGGAGAGCCCGACCACTGAACTCGCGCCCGTTGAGGTTCCGCATGGCACTGAGAGCCGTCTCCTGGTCCTGATACTCACAAAAGCCATATCCCTTGGGCTTTCCCGTTTCTCTGTCGTACACCAATCTAGAGCAACAGAGAGTTTAGGTTACTTCTTCCTCACAAGGAAACGTACACCTCACAAGGGCCAGATCACATGAAACAGCAGTTTAAGATTTTATATATATAATACACACACACACACACACACACACACAACACACACACACACACACACACACACACACACACACACACACACACACACACACACACACACACACACACACACACACACTTGGTGAACAGGAACTGAAGACATACAACTTTGTATTACTCACCTAAAACTGACGACAAGTCCCACTTCGGAGAAGATGTCTTTAAGCTGCTCCTCCGTTGCTTCATACGGAATATTCCCCACTACAAAAAATGTGTAGCGTTATATTTTGATGTTCATCATGCTTGTTGGTTAACTCACATCACTCGCTTTACCTCGTTACCTAGGTTAGCTAGCAGCACAACATTAGCATGCTCACTAGCAGCAATACGCCTGTCCCTTGGGCCAAATACTTAGTTTGTTAAAATGATAATGACTGCATAATTAGCGAAGCGACATAAAGAAACTCACCAAACACTGAACGCAGTGACCGGTCGACGGCTGGGTCTCTGTTCGCCGCCGCGGCGGCAACTGCAGCCGCTAGATTCGCCATTTTGGGGACAAAAACAAGTGCAACACAAGGAAGGGAAGGATGCAAATCAAATCAATTTCCGTTTTTACGTTTGTCGACCATGGATAAAACCCTGAGAAAAACTCAATACGCAATACACAGCTATACATCTCTACTGCTAATCCATCAGTGAATGACCACAAAAACAATACGTTTCAATGTTGAGTTACATTAAAACAGTGCCTTTGCATTCCACAATGTGTACAGGGCAACGTGGTTATGAAGTCTAATGCGTCACAAGGTGGCGCTGTTTCCCTCGGTTGACCCATAAATCCTGCGGACTTCTTATAATAAAAACTGTAACGTTAAACTACATCAATACTTTTTAAACTAGTCAGGTTTAATTGCTTGTACTCCTCACATTGCACGACACAAGACGTGTCTACAACTGAGACCTCGACATGTGACAAAACAACTGAAAGTAAGTTATTTGTGTTTTAATTGGCAAAATGAATCACATTTCTTGCTAGCTACGTTAATTAGGTACAGATACAAGCTGAGTTTAAAGTCCTATCCATGGAGTGTATTTTCTTCACACACGCTGCAGTATTCCCATCCTGTATTACTTGTACAAGATGTTGTTACCTTAGTGGTCATTTTACAGTAACTACATGCATGTTGAATCGTTAGAATTATTTTATATTATAAATACATGTAAGTTCATTACGATAACATCGTGCTCAAGATATTACACGACAAGTTCACGCTTGTGTGCGTCGGGACAGTAAAGCTATAGTTTAGTTATAAGGTATCTTAATAAACCGGCTATTGCCAAGCAAAGCCTACGTGGTTTAATCATAAACAATATCATCGTTTTCGCAAACGTGTAATGGCGTATTAGAATTAATGTTCACCGGGAAAACTCAATTAACTAAAATCATTGGTTCCACTGGGGCTCGAACCCAGGACCTTCTGCGTGTAAAGCAGACGTGATAACCACTACACTATGGAACCAGTTGTCGTGGTCTAGTGTTTAAAGTGCTTATGAAGGCAGCCATGCGGAGTCGCGCTACGTTACGAGGTACCGGACAGTGTACGGCCATTACGGACCGAATAGGGTGGAGTCGCGTTTTTTTTTGTTTTTTTTTGTGCAACCGCACTACATAACTTGCGTGTGTACCCAAATCAAGTTTTCGGTTTTCCTTGAAGAGGTTAATTCCTTCTTGTTCTTGAGAGTTTTATTAAATCCCTACGGATAACATTAGGTCAGAGGCTGGGCTGTGCTGGGCAGGACAGGGTGGTGCTCGACTGAGGCCGCAGAGGAGATGCTGTTTTCGCTATGATCTCTCGGTTTGGCAGCCCTTGACCACGCACTAACAGTTGGGTTAACCGACTCACGACACAAGGCAGAAGTCAAATAAAAGTGCTGGAGTTTTTTGTTTGCTCGTTATGACAAGGTATTTATTGCAGAAAAACAAGTTACCGTATGCAGAGAGTAGGAAGTCAGACGTGTTTTGTATAACGGTGTACACAATAGACTACAGCGTGTCCTGTACATACACTGAGGTCAATTTAGTTTGAACTTCCACTATTTTGGCATACAGAAATCATAGACCCACTTGAAACAACACAGTCAATCAATGATAAAATCGATATGTTTGATTATGATTTCCTGCAAAGCATTTTTATAAAGAGGTGGTGTTTATACTGCCATGTAGGCCTATCTGAACTGTCTATTCCTAAATCCTCCATTCTGGGGGGAGACGGCCTCTACCCGCTGTTAGGGCCAATACTATTTGTGAGATTTTCCGAGTTATGGTTGAAATCCACGAATTTTGAGGTTTATAAATGGTTAGGTTTTGGCTTGGCTATTAGTAGGAGAATTGGTTCTTTTGGACCAAGTAATTGCTTGAGGTTGGATTCTTGTGTTTGTTGTGGTTGGAGGTCAAAGTAAAGATCTGGGCAGCACTATTATCACAGGAGTCTGTTTCTATGGCAGCACCACATTACACATTACAGTGCAATGCTCTATTCAGATTTCTGTTGTTCAGCTTCGATCTCTGGCATGAACAGATGTCCGATCAGATGCCCACATGCAAAAGTATCAGAAATTATTTGAAAAGAGCCAATCCATATGGTGTGAAGGTCAATGCGACGTGTGCTTTCCACTGTGCTTATAGACAAAATGTAGATCTTCGTCATGTAGCCACCCCAAAACAAAATCTGTTTTGGGCCACTGCAAAGTCAGCATGGCCTTGGGTGCAGAGGGTTCAATGCTCAGGCTGGGACACCTTTTTTTGTCATTTCTAGCTTGTATAATTCCTCATGGTCCTTTGCCATGTTTGGTCTAATGTTGTTTATTTTGTGTAAAAAAATAATTGACCAACCACTTGATTCCTGTATTAATTTAAAAAACAATATGCTAGACAAAAATATTTGTTATTGCCTGATAATTAGCCTATTTGTTGTTTAACTCTTTTTTTGAAACCTAACACATTCTATTTTCTACATTCAGAGAATGCTCATTACTCATGCAGCGGAAATGGCTTTACCAAACAATAAATGTCTTGATTGGAAACAAATTTACCAAATGTTAATAATCTATAGCCAATTTAAACAGTATTGCCAGCTGCCGGTTTTCTGTCAGGATTTATTATGTTTTCCTAAATACTAAAGCCTCAATGCAGACTGCCCAAAATGCTGCTTTTACATGGATTCTGTGTGAGTCTGTGACACTGACTAATGTGAATTGTAAAAGACTAAGTCTATAACATTTTTCATCAATGTATTTTCAAAAGTTTACTGACCGGCAAAACGCTGCAAACAAATATTTATAGAGCCTGTAGATCGAGTGCAACCTACACCCCTCAAGAGGAGTTAATGTACCCAAAACTTATCTTTTAAAATCTCATAGTGTGAAAATGTGAGTTCACTCACCGCTGTCACACATGTGGTCTTACCCTGCAATGTTCCGGAAGATTGCCTGTATGGGGCCATGCGTGGATTGGATATAATATTCCAGAAAATCTGGACAGCAATATGCCTGCTCAGGAGGTGGAAACATTTCCGGATCACTGTCTGTACGGTCTTTCGCTTAGAGCAAGCAAACCAATAATAAAAGGGTTAGTATATACCATAATAAAAATAGCATGACAGCAATTTGTTTCTATTTAAACAAAAACATCCAATATATGGGAAAGGGTTTATGAATCATAAAGAACAACTTAACTAAACACCATCTTAAAAATGGAATTCAGCCTGGTACTATTATTTATTAGTAGTATTGGGACCACTGACATCTTTGGAAGGAGTGATGGAGCACTATTTAACTCTACAGAAATAATTGTGAGGTGTATACGCCATCTCATATAAGGCTATCGCATGATTGTTGATGCAATAGATTTTGTTGTAATGCTAATGACACTATTACCTACAGATAATTGAGGTGTAGCCATCTTTAGCATCGCATATGTTGATTTTTGATTTTTACATAAGGCTGATTCTTCATCGTAGTCCACGTGGTTCATCCATTTATAAAGACCCATTGGCATGCGGCACAACTTCTTCAAAGCCCTATATAACATAATGAAATACTGTTACGAGTGCAAGGCTTTCTTTTGACGTGAAAATAAACATGAGGTACGGTTTCACTATTTTATCTGTCATGCATTTCCACAAAGGGAACAAGTTGAACCAGACTAACCTAGTAGCTTCTTTCAGACTATTTTCTTTTACAATATTTTCCGAAAAATATCTGTTGTTGCCCTTCATTATCACAATGCATTGAAAAAAAAATCTTAAATTACAATTTATATTGTGCAGCAATCCCCAACAATAAGAATATCCTTTATGATACATTCTCTATTTGTCATTCTGCCGGATTGAACAAATTTAACCCATCGCTAGCATTAGTAGGAGCAACTGCAATTTAGGCCAACCAATGTTTCATGGAAATGCAGCTAAAAAACAATCCATTTAGGATACACCTCCATCTGATCTGATACCAAGAAAAGAGGAGAATGGTAGTATTAAAGAGTATTGAACACTTCAACAGTTAGATACATATTTACAAATCTAGGATAAGATGCGCAGAGAGGGCTTGAACATTAGTTTTGTTTTTTCAATATGTTCATTTATTCTATTGTTTGTTAAATGGTTTAGGTATTGGCGCACATTATGCAAACAAAGCAGTTGGAAGAAGAGCTCTTGGAGTTCTAATGTGAGTCACTGTCTAGAACTGGTAGAGAGCCATACAATAAGACTAAAGTATCCCATCTATGAATCTGTAGATGTTCATATATGTTCCAGCAATCCATCCGCCTACCTTTCCAAAACTGGAATAAAGCAAAGGCATTCTTCCCAGGAGCTCTGACCAGTCAACTCTGGGGTTTTGGGGCTGATGTTAAACAGTGTCTTTTGCAAATTGCTAATGTTCGTATTGCAATCTGTTTGACTTTTAGGTGTGCATGCTCACCAGTTCTCTCAAATACATTGGTTACAGTTGTCATTTAAATATACATTTTGTATGGAGACGTGTTGTCATGAGCTACCACTTTAAACACAAACTCTCTCGTGAATCACTCAATATCATGAATACTTAGCAATAAAATGGTGTTGGCTTGGTAAAGGAACAGCTATTCTGTTATTTTTCATTTAAAGTGTCATGTCTCTCACCAGACAGGCAAAACAGGGATGATTAAAGCTGATAGGGGAAAAAGGGCTGCCTGGAATGGAGACATTTTTGTGTTTAAAAGACATTCAATATGTGGCATTATTACAATAATGTCTTGTTTCGGGGTGGGTTAGTGTATGATGTATGATGTCTGGCAGCGAATGTCAAATGTTCAGTATTGAATATGAGATTAACTGTATCCTGCTGTGTAGTTGAATATTCTGGTGCATGAGATTTGATGGCATCAGCCGGGGTACAGTGGTGTGTCTGAGATGGGTTGAATGAACTGAAAAAACCTAAGCACATTAAAGGAAAACGCAAAAGCCACAACACAGAGGCAAAAGCCACAAGTCAAATGCAAAAGCCACAACAGAATAACAGAAAATGATCGTCAATAGATGTGGACGATGAAACAAGTTTTATGACAGTTGACGTTTTTTCCTTTTTATGGGTTCAGCCTGCATTCTGAAACGTCATTCTGCGCTTTGTGTGGCGAGAACATCAAATTCTCGTATGATGCCGATAAGCCTGGCACAAGTGAAGGTAATGTTTGAAAGTCAATTATTTTTTAAGGAGCCTTACCCCCATTCCATACTATGAGTATAATACATTTCTGAAGGCGATTATAACTTGCACGTTTCATTGTCTACGTCAGTCGATGCTCGCTTCCATTATGTCGTGGCTTTTTAATTTGTTTAGTGGCTTTTGCATTTGTGTTGAGGCTTTAGCATTTGTATTGTCGTGCTTGCGTTAAGTTTTGTCTTTTCACAATTGGGTTTTCCGTTAATGCACTTGTGTTTTTCCAATTTGCAAAGCGTTTCGGCTATGCAGTTCGTTCGACACGTCCCGTCCACGGTAGAAGAGAACTCTGGCTGTGGTTTGAATTAAGCTGCATTATTGTGTCCACATCTGGCCACACAATATGAAGTCCTATCAGAATGTGATCCTGACACCTCCGGAAGTGGTTTGGCTCAAAGGGATCTTAGTGTAGGCAAAAATCAAATCAATTCGGCCTAGACCTCACTGGACAGTTGATGTGTGTCGGTGGCCAAGAGTTAATCAAATAGTCCTGTTGAAACAAGTGCAGTAAAGGCAAATACCATGGACAGACAGCACTAGAGGGTGGGTTTCCATGGTATGACAAAATTAACCTTTATCTTGTGATACATCATTTTATATATTTAATTTAATTTACATTGCACTTATTCATAGTACTTAATTGTGTAGCATCTGCAGTAGCTATCATTGCTGTACACATGGAATGCTATGGTTGCACTTGGTTCTATGAACATCTTTACTGCACTGACAGCGATATACTGTATTGTTTCACTTCTTATGACAAATTTACTTATTGTAAGTCGCTTTGGATAAAAGCGTCTGCTAAATGCCCTAAATGTGAATGTACATTTATATATGCCTATGATTCCAGCACAGTATGAAAGTTGAAAATATATTTTGTTTAAAGTTGTTGTTATTTATTGAACGAGTGTTAGATTATCCTTATATAATATTGTGCTAATTCTTAATAGTGTGATATATAGTGGCCCATCTCTAAGAGAACAATTTCAAAATTTAGCAAAAATATTTCAACGGCAATCAAGCTCACCTTGAATATAGTTTTAATTGTGCAGAAATAACAACAGCATTTTTTTAACCATCTATTTTCACAAGACAATCATTAGAATTAATTTTCCCTTTAATTTTTCAATAAAAGGCTACAATACAGCAGTGGGTTATACACACTGTTGTCTGACCTGGTGCAATAATTAGCTATAACTAGCCTAAACAATCACTTATAATAACATTCATCACGGCTGATTGGCTTTAAGTGAATGACTTACAAGTGACTTAGAATTTGCAAGTTGGGTGATTGGTTTATTTATCCTAAGCCCTTAACCATTGCAATGTTCTGATCGGAGAAAAGCCTTATAAGAACGTTGTTCAGTCTATGCTAGGGGTGGCCATTTTATTTGTTTTATTTGGCTTGTTCGTCGTGAATTGAAACACCCTAAGCAACCGAGCGCTGATTGAGCTCGAGACACGAGAAAGTCGCCTCATCAGGAGGCTATACTTCTCCACACAAATGCTTCCCAATACCCACAGGAGGTGAGTTTGCTGGATGCCCAGCGAGGCACGCCTTCCTGTATGTGACTCTGTGGCTGAACAGAGGAGTTATACCACAGCAACAGGTTCATACAGCCACCAAGCTGTGGGGAGAGCCACTGGGGGCCTTCTCTGCCCAACACTATAAGATGGCGTAAGGTCCTCCCCTGGCTGGACGCGCAGCCCTTCTGGAAGATACCGGTCTGTCTTTGCACCCTTTGCAGCCTTTTTTCCACTCTAAACAGCACTGATGTAATGTCACCATCCTTTTATGACAAATAACTGATTCTAATCATCCTTAGTCTCTGGTTAAACGGAATAGGCTGTACAAATCGAATGTGTCAGATAAAAATAATTATTTATATTTTTTTCAGTACCAATTTTCTTTCTTTTACACACAAAAATATGCACACAAGCTTATCTGAGCCCTTGAAAATCCTATTTCAATTTTGACTGTAGCTTTGTTACACCTCTACTACGTTTGTGGCTTCATTAATAATGTTGTTATGACTCATAACACAAAGTTCTTAGTACTGTTGTCGCTAGGCATAGTTGACTAGTTTTACTTGTGAACAGACTGCTTGCTTTCGTTTCAAAGGAACATAATGGCAGAGGTATAAATAGTGGCCAATTACAGTTACAGCTGACCTGAAAGTAGATTTTTTTTAAATCAAATCTTTCAACTTCATCTATATAGCAATTTAGAGGCATCCAAAAAAAATGCATTGAGTCTCTAAAGAACATGGTTATATGTGTATTAGTATAGCTATACGCCCTTTTTACATGAAGGCTACTGATCGATTTGTCATGCCACAAATATGTGTGTGCTGTAAAAAGCAACAAACTAGGCTCACAGTATTTGAGTCGGGCTTTAGGCCAGGGCTGCATGGAAATGATTCAATATTGTTTTTGAATACTATTGTATATTACACTAAATTAAATGAGCAACTTAATGCAACGCCGAGATATCGCTGAAGCATCTTGATTATAAATATAGAGATGGTGTTATTTAGTCCTTATTATCATGAAAGTGTTTCCATTTCAGGTGTGCCTACTTCAGGCACCGGGTCTTGGGGATGGAGGTTTCATCAACATGTTCTCAAAGAGGTGGTTGGTGTCTTTTGCAAATCTTACCGCGGCAAGACCCTGGTCTGCCACATACCACTGAGTGGCTCACCGTGGTGTAATCTTTGGTGAACTCTTTTACCAGTCAAACAGACAACAACTTTCTCGATCACATGGACATGTACATAGAGAAGTGGAAGGGGCCGGATGCTTCCAGTGGTTAGAGGTGTTAGAGTCCCAGCTGAATAGTTTTTGAGTCAAACCCCATCGTCAACATTTAGGCATACTTAAGATGCCTACAAGAGGCCCATCCTATCGGTAAATTTTTCCAAGTCTTATAAATGACTTGATTGTAAAACGGAAAATATGTAATAAGGTCCAGTATTCAAACATGTGGTTCCATTATTGTAACTTATTTAAGTCTCGCCAATGTCTTGCCAATTGTAATATGGATTTGACCCCCTTTATTTGGCTGCTTGATTAAAAATAAGGACTCACATGGCAAAAAGCGTATCCTGTGTTAACTTGGCCTACATGACACCTGTCCGCCTGTACGTTCTTACCCATGTTCTTCTGATACGTTGATATCAGAAGAACTCAACTTGAGATGTGTTGCTTAATATTGATGAAACTTCAAGGGATTACATTTTAATGGGAAAATAAGCTAATACATCCATAAAAGTCTTGTCTATACCCTCAAAAAGAATATGTTATACATCACAATAACAACTTCAAGAACATTTCTGTTGAAGTTGTCCTATTAAATTAATTTGCAGCCATATTGGCAAACGGTGACATAGATGATTGCAATGAGACTATATTCTCTCAGTAGGGGATCCATAAGCGTTTCTGTTAGAATTGTCAAAGAGTCTGATGCTGCAACAATACCAAATTTGATGTGTTTAGACACGTAGGCTAATGTGTTTAGATATGTGTCTCAAACACGAAATGCAGTTCAAACAACAAACACAATTGCGGTGGTTTTCTTTTGTTTGTTTTTGACGGTCACAAGGTCGCTCGCACTTATTGATAAATAGTTCCGATCCAATGCTGTTCACCTGTAGGGCTTAGCACGGCGCTAGGACCCAGAGTGCGCGATTTGCATCTCCAGCTGCTGCAGCCCGAAAACTGGCAATAAGCGAAGATCGCGAGGACAAGCCAAAATTGCATACTCCTATTCATTCTACTTCAAAATCACACCCCTGGGCCCGCACGGATCCACCACAATAGAGGACAATAGCTTGTTGCGCTGAATGCATGCTTTCTGACTGTAGGCAGCTTGGAGCGCAAGGTAAGACGGTGCAATACCATGCGATTACTAATAACAAAGGCGTTACGGGCGAGCAGGGGGCATTAAAGGGGGGGCATTGCACAACGCCATTGAGGGCAAGTAAACTCTTGACAAACTTTGACATCGATATATGTATTTTTTGACTTGTGCGTGGTTTTCAGTGGATTGACTTGTTTGGGTCGTACCTTATTTCACCACTTGTGTTGTGTGTTGTGCGGGATCGTGTCACATGTAGCTACGGATAACCCAAGTTCCCGAGATGACATACATGATATTGCAGTCAGTTCGCCAAAACGCTGACACGAACCGATACAGTTGAGCCCCGCGCTTGCATTTCAACCTTGTACCACTCCATACCGTCACACCGTTTCACATTCACATGAGCGATCGGCCCTTGATTTCCCCCTTGTTCGTCGTTTACTGTAGAATAATTAATTAATAACGTCTAAGGTAGTCGCTATAACGACTCGGACTTTTACTTCATGCGTAGCCCCCCTCCCAACATTGAATTTGGACCAGGTGGACCGCGAACTCAGACGGGACATCCTCGTAGCCGTGGACCATGGCGGCCTAATCAGGTCGATAATCTCTCACACGACCCGGCGAAAGATGACTATTTCTGCCCACTTTTTGAGGGCATTCCTGAAACATCCGAAGGCCCCTCTTAGCGAACGAGTGTCTTCCTCATTGACACAGTTGGCGATCGCACATGTGACCGTCCTTCCTATGAACGCATCGGTGTTGTGTTTTGTGAAACACCTTTTTTTTTTTTTTTTTTTAAACTCCCATGGTTTCAAAGCTCCGCTCCTGGTCGAGCTGTGGGTCAGCGTTTGTTCGCGAGTGGCGAGTCTGTTAGCGAGCGGGCCGGTCACTAGCGGGATAGCTGTCGGCGCGGTCACTGAGGTCCCCGGGTTACCCCAGCACGGACACAACGCGATGTGTCAACGGACCACTCCGCTCTCTGGCGCTTCCCGGGCCGACGTGGTGCCACCGGGTTGCGGTGGAGAGTTGTGACCGCTAAACCGTCTTACACTTGCCCCACTGTCACCTGGCGTTGGGCGTCTGGGGGACCCGCTGCCATTACCGGTCTTATCCCCCTGAGTTAGAGCTCCGGAACAACACATGGTTTAGGAGACGCAGACGCGGAGGATATGTTGAACAGAAAAGCACATGTCTTAAGATATCGCACATGTATATATTCCCCTGTTTCAGTTGCTTGTTTCGTGGTTAGCTGGATCAGAATTGTTTTTTTTTTTAGATAGGCCTGCCGTAGGCTGCCCGCTGTAGGCATGTGTAGAGGTCCGACCAGGGGTCTTTCTCATTGAGGGCTGCTTGTATGCCAATCCCTCATCGCTCAATACCTCACGATACAAACTTGGACCCTAGCCTGGTCGTTTAATCGGCCCAAATGAAAGTTCTGACCCGGGAAGTGACCAAGATGTTATATTTTGTCTTACTTTTTGGTTTTGTCAGTGATCAAGGACACCCTGGTTATTTATTTATCACCCGATTGTTTCAATTTAACTTCCTGTTTGTGTGTGACCTAATACGATTTGAAAATGCCATTGTTACATCGATAAAGATGAACAGTGTCTTGGACAATTCGGGTTAAATCAGATTTGACCCGTGCTCCTGCATATCAGTGCACTGCTGATTATTATTTCTGCCAGGAAATCGATCTATTATACATTTAAGTAAAATCGGTATAAAACATAGCACATTACGATCTAGAATCTATGCCGTTCCTTTGCTGTGTATTTTACTTCTTGTTTGTTTCTGTTGTATTTGTTCAAACCAACTCCTGTTTCCTCCAAGTCCCGCCTCCCCCCTTCAAATGATCAGATAGTTGGTGGACTAAACCAATTTCTGATTCTCAACAGACTGTGCCTCCAGATGGAATCCACTCGACACCCTGTGTTATTTATTGATTATATCAATCGTGGCTTGATACTATCGTTTCATTGTGTCAATAACATTTTGATCAGAAGTTGGTCCTGTATTTTGATCCTATGGTAATATGAGTGGGAGAAGTGACTGCCAATTACAGACAGGTGTTAACCATACCATCCGGGCCAGAGATTGAAAACCTGCACTTAACACAGCGACATAACGAAAGTAACTTCTAAATGTGACACATTACAGTGCACTGCAATAGTTGATTCAGTTCTGCTTATAAAAGGACAAGGACATGACCCAGACATTCCTTAGAGACTGAAATATGATGGAAACCTGCATGTTGGTATAGTCGTTGGTGTGCTAAGAAAAAAAGGCAAATAATGATGAACTAATTCAATGCTTTGTAGATATTTCAAGCCCAGAATTCAATCACTGATGTTTTATGCTGGAGGGAGCAAATAGACAATTTTGCTTGATAAGACACTTGATACGAGCTTGTGGATCAAGAGGCGAAACAAATGTGTGTTTTTGTTGTAAGCAATCATGGGTAAACGTCAGTTGTGGAGGTCAACACAGGAGACACCTTATCTATTAGTAGGCCTCATTATCTGACATATATGGCAACAACAATACGGGGGGCTTCAATGTAAGCCCAGTGCTTTAGGCATTAGCCTTTCATTGTGAAATTCAAAGAGAGCCGCCCGTCTATTGTGCTCTGTAAAACTAAACGAATATCATTGCTGTTAACGTTTACTACGCGCAAGTGCCCCAAACACCCGGGATGTCGCTTCCTCGTGTTAATTCCGCAACAACAGAAGAACCATACCTCTCCCACTCTTTATGTGTTTCGCCATTCTCCTCTAGCAACGATCGACCCTGTTCTAACCTATTCATTGACTTGCTTCCCTTCCTCACGAAGACGCTCATCCTCTGACACTCTGTGATTATTTTCGTTTAAGAATACAATTTATCACTTCGTTACTTCGATAACCCTTTTCAGTTTAGCGCACCGTTACACTCTTGGTTGCGATCCCTCTTTCCCCTTGAGCGGCTGGAGCTCGAACTGCATGCCGGTACCTGAAGTCCTTACTCCTCCCAGCTCGCCACTACGTGAGCCTGGGCGTGGATGGCGGAACACTACATATCCCACGCGAGATGTCCACCTTCTACCCCTCTTTCCCACCAGACTAGAGACTGGAGATACTGTACTGGACTGTCTTGACGAACCCCCCTGGACTTTTAGAACCGAAATCGTCGAGATTAGTGGACAGCAGCGAGCAGCGGGGCGAGACGTTGGACCTTTATTTGAGCCGAGCCATGTGATGTTTTTATGCCATTTGTACGAACGGGTTCGTAACTGTTTCTGTCATTTGACATCTTATCTTTCTTGCTAATTACCTTTAGAATTATTCAGTATTTGGAGAGTCTGGGGACGATCACAACCCGTTCGGGTCCAACTCGCCAGTGCCTCGCAGCGTTGAAGTGGTTTCCTTTAGGGCCGATACTAGACTGAACACTTGGTGTCGGTCGGTCAGGGATAAATACAGTAGCCTGTCTAAACATGTAAACCACTGTGAGTAATGCGGGGAGGCTCGCCGAGACTTTGCTGCGCAGGGATCTGAACATTTGTGTTATTGGACATCGGAGTTTAATATTGTTTGCCATCTCGTTCACGAGTGGCGCCCCTTTCAGCGCTGGCCTGTAAGTTTGCTGTTGTCCACCCCACGGGCTAGTTGTCCAGTGGGGCACTTCTTAATCGAAACATTTGTTACCAACTCAGTGAAGTCAATGGCCCGATCTGTAGCGTTGCCATTTCTTGGTTCAATTGATCTGGGATGTTTGGTAAAGCACGTTACTGGTTCCTGTATACGGATGGGCAAATCCATATGCATTGTTTGCTAATCATTAGAGTTTGATGTGAATGTTACCTGATTTTTTTCGGGGGGGGAGGGTTGGGTGGATGTCGACAGGGCTACGTTATCGGCAACGCTGTGACGGACACGGCGGCGGCGGCGGCGTTGCCACATTGTGCCCTGCGAGTGCGAATGAACGACGCAGCCCAGGCGACTCGATGGGGAAATGCTCATGTCAGTGCTTTTGCCTCCGGACCAAAAACACAAGCCTTTCATTTGAAAAAATAAAATAAAATACATTGAACTGAGACCCCGATCGGGGCTCCAGGCAACACGACAGCCATTTCAGCGTGCTCGTGTTTTGGCTGTAGATGGAGCAATCACCTGAGAGGCAATTGTCGTCCCCGCGCAGAACGACTCGTTCGCCATCTCCCGCGAACGAGCGAGCCCGACCCGGAGATCTCCAGAGTTTCTTCGAGGCGATATCGACACAAAACGAACTATTTATAGACGTCTTATTTATGTCGGTCTGGCTCACATTGTTAATATCTTTCACTTTATCGTGCGATCGTGTCATTGGGACATGTCTCCTTTGTGCTGGGAGATGGACAGGGAGCTGGCAGGATGGATAAGGGTTTAGATGTGGGTTTAAAATGTGTGTCATAGTTGGTGTTTACCCGACTGACTGGCGATGACTTTGTTTTTGAGTTTTGAGGTTATGAAGTGCGCATTGTGTGCAGGCTATTTCCCACACACATAGGTCTAAAATGTAATCTGATTCAAGTGATGTAGCGGGGATAGACGGCGTATCTGCAGCACAAAGACAAACTAGCTGTAAGCAACACGATGTCACACGGTAATGAATGCAGACCCTCCTTGCACTGCATCGCTGCCCGTTTCACTCCGTGTTCGCGGATTCCAGCGGAGATGTTGGGCCGGGGATGTCATTCATTCATCGCTGTGGATTGTCCCTGTTCCGTCTACATCCTCTGTAAACATGTTTGAATCTCATGTGATTTCAGAAGATCTTCTCTTCTATCTATATCGGAGGGCGTGTAGACCGAGAAAAGTTATTCTCAAATGTTTCCCTTGCATTGTTTATCGTTTTTTTAAAAGGGTGTACCCAGTTTTCTTTTTAAATATTATTTTGATTGCCTTTCTTGTGGAAGTTACATATTTGTTTCTGGTTAACCTCAGTTAACTTGTGCAGTAATTTATGCCATGATTTATGCAGTGTCAAAGAAGGCTGCCAAAAAAATAGATTGCTTAGAAGATGCATGACAACCAAAGACACTTTGAAATGTAGAGGTGACGTTTTTGTCCTTCTTATATATTGTGTTTCTACCAACACATTCTGGCACTTGCCAACTGGTCAACAATGTACATCCTGCTAAAAACACAATCCTGCTAACTAAGCAATACATTTATTAAAGTATCTTCTATATCTATTAGGCATAATCTAGATTATTACAAACCTCAATCTCATTATTTTACCATTACTTCCCCTGGTAGTTTGGATAACCGTCAGTTTACCTGTGCATGACCTAATTGGCAGCTAACATACCTATATTAGCCTACCTGTGATGCAGACTTATAGGAGCATGTCATTTTGGAGGTCATCAATTTTTCCCTTTCTCTTTAATGAGCTTGTGTTGGTCGAGTAAAAACAATCTGAGATTCAACAGAAAGCCACTGTGAAGCGATCCATATCCTCTGCCTTTTATGCCTGAATACAATGATAAGGCACAACAGAACAACCGTGTTCCTCAATTCCGTGGGCAAAACCCTACTTCTCTGAATCATTGCTTTAGTTTGAGGAAATTGTACAATATCTGGTGTTCGAACACGGGAACTTAGCGGGAAGATTTCATCGGTTCACCAACATCCACTTCTCTGGTTTGAACCTGGACCTATTTGTGGCTGAAAATAATAGGAAAGTCTTGTTAAAGTCCATATTTTCCCATATTTTCCACAGAATATCAACGCATCTCAAAGAAGCCTATATTAAGTGGCCCACCACCTCCTTCTGTGAAATGTTTTGTTAAAGAAACACCTATGCAGGTAAGGTTCGGTTTTTTTATTTGACATAGATTTCGAGTTCATTGTTTTATTACATTCTCACATTTAATTAACAGCAAGCTCACAACGTCTTCTCAACTCCCAGGTGGATCCTACGCTAATGAGTGTAGGGGATGGAGGCACGGTGAGCAGAGAGGTCAGTGCTCCGAACAAAGCGTCTCCCAGCATGGTGGGGAATCCCCCTCAGACGCTGCCCCCCGAGCTCCGAGGAGATGTGGTCCTCAGTCAGCAGAACCGAAACCCTGCGGCCAAGGACTGCACCGTAGCCCAGGAGAACTGTGTGGACACTCACAGCTACAATCACACCCCGGAGGTGAGTCCTTCTCAGCAGCCCGGCAAGGCACCAGCGCCTGGCCCTACGCTCGCCGCTACGGACAAACCGGCGGAGAAGAGGCAGGACGTCGCTAAAATCAACTCTGAAGGGACGGCGGGGTATCCCGCCTCTCAATGGGTCGGCGGAGCCAGGGTCCGACCGGCAGAGTCTCTCAACGCCGCCTACGGTAATGCGACATCCAGTAAGAAATCCCAGACGAAAACGCAGTCTGTGATGAGTCTTCCCCAGTGCTCTGGGTTCCAGTGCTCAACTTTATTCAAACCAGGCCAGCCGGTCGCTTTTGTCCCGGCCACCAACCTCCCCTCTCCCCTTTGTAAAATCACTCTTCCGCCCGCACTGGGACAGATCGCAGCGCTGCGAGATGCCGCAGCCATTCAGTTTCAACAGGAAGTCCCGCCTCAAACGCCCTGTTCCGGCGGGACGCTACTACCGAGGACCTACCCGTACCCCTTTTCGGTTGGACGGACTCCCCACCCGGAGAAGAAACCCGGCGCGGTGACGTCCAAGCTCAAAGCGACCCTTGCGTCGAATAAAAGCGGGAAATCCACGGGGAAAGAACACAAGGCCGCGGCCTCTGCCGTGGCGTCACCCCCGCCCACCACGGCTCCGCCTCTCCAACCCCTGCCTCCCGGCGCGGCCCCACCCACCCGCTTCACGTTGTCTCCCACCGCCGCCATCTGCTGTGCCCCTTCGCTGGCCACCATCACCACTCAGGGCCGGCTACTCAACCATGTGGAGAAAAGCAACACGGAGGACCACGCTGACAGCTGCCCCGCCGAGCAGCCGGACGTCCCCCTCGATCTGTCGGCCAAGTCGAAACGTCCAAAGTGCACCAGTGAACCCTTAAACGCCGTCAGTGCAAAGGAGCATCACCACAGCGAGTCAGACCCCAGGGAGGCTCCTAATAATAACAACAGTAATAATAAGAGGGGTAACACGACCATTTACAGCTCAGCCGTGCAATACCCGGTTTTACCAAACATGCAGCGAAACGGCTCTCATCAAAGACAAACAAGCAGGCAGCCTGGTCACCATGTCGTGGAGCCCAAGTCGTCGTGGGGGAAGGGGCCCTCACCAGATTCCATTAAAAGTATCCCAGGGACTTATGTTGGAGTAGCCAGCCCTATACTGGCTTCTACCTTGAGGAGTAAAGATGGAAAGGGCACTTTTGTGGACGAATTTCAGAATTTTGCAAAGCAGGAATTCATATCCATCGTTGACCAAGGGGAACACCTGGCCTCAAAAGGCAAGAAGCCATCCTTTCTAATGAAAGGAACCCAGCATCCTCACAGCGCCAAGCACGCAAACCGCACCAGCACAGCTCTCCCCAAGAAAAGCCCGTCAAAAGTAGCCCCGATCGCCACCCTAGTGGGCTCCGCTACCGTTCGTCAGGGCGTGGGGGCGGGCAAAACCCCCGTGGCGTTATCCGCCGCCATCGTCAAGCCAGCGTGGCAGCAGCCAGCCATCCTGCCCAACCAGGGGGCATCTGTTCAAAAAATGGTCCCCCAAGGACCCCCAAAGACCAAGGGCAGCGGGAGCGCAGAGGCTTCCAAATACCAGAGTGGCCGTCACAGCCCTCTGAAAGTGGAAGACACCAAGTGGGACCGGGTTAAGTCCCCGTTATCCAACCTGGAGTCCATAGTGAAGCAGAAAGCCCTGGAAACAAAAGCATTTGTCGCTGACGGTTTGGCCCAGGCCTCACCCGCCACCGTTAAAAAGGCAGACGTCCCGAATCCTCTCACCGGGGGCCAGGGCACACAATCCAAACAACAGACTCTTGAATATCCACCGCCCTGGCCCACGGAGAGCAACGACAGGAAGCCGTCCGGCACCCCACATCAAGAGGCTCCGGCGCCGGCCGCCAACAAAACAGGCAGAGCCAAGGCCAGCGAGCGCAGAGAAACCAGTACGGAGCCGAGGGTTCCCAGTCAGGGACTTCATGAACAACAGGTCTGCGCTAAACCTGCTGCCTTCAGGGCGAGTGCCTCCATGAACGGCAGCAGGAGGGAGAGTAAACTGGCCCAGGTCTTGGAGGGCGAGTTACTGAGGGACCAAAGCGGGGAGCCGCCGGACGAGCCGCGCGATGCCAAGTTTCAGGGAGTCGTTCGCTCCCTTCTGACCGGCCAGTGTCTGACAGGCACCGGCGGGGTCGACAACAAAACAAACGGGACCAAAGAGAAGTCGCCCACCAAGGCGAAATCGTCTGTGAGCAAACAAAAGGCAGCCGGCACTAAAAAGCCTGCAAAGGAGAAATCGCCGCCGGAGCCATCAAAGAAGGCCACCGTGACCGTGAAGAGGAGGCCGGACAAGGAAAGCACTCCACTGAAAGTGCCCTGTCTCAAAAAGGTAAACCCATCTGTCTAGTCCAGTTATCAAAAAATGTTTGATCTCGCACAGTGTGTTGGTTCTTTGCTTGATGTGTTACACAAATTTGACGGATAAAAAAAAAAAAGTCAATTATAAATAATAATCAATTCAACAAAATGTTTTTCCTTAATTCCTATTTATTTTTGAATCCTTGTCTGTGATAAGCAAATACAATTGCAGAAATATTGAATTGATTTTGGTCTAAGTTATCCCTTGTGTGTTTTTAGCAAAAGAAGCCGTGTGCAGCACTGGGGGAGAGGAGTGCATCAGCAGACGAACCTCCTTCGCACAATAAAGAGGAGTTGCCCAACAACAGGAGCTCCCTCCACAAAGGGGAACAGGCAACTCTCCGAACACCAGGCCAGTGTGTGTGTGTGTGTGTGTGTGTGTGTGTGTGTGTGTGTGTGTGTGTGTGTGTGTGTGTGTGTGTGTGTGTGTGTGTGTGTGTGTGTGTGTGTGTGTGTGTGTGTGTGTGTGTGTGTGTGTGTTAGAGAGTCTGAATAAGCAAGCCTGAGCACACACCCTTGGTCTTAACACAAATGGCAGGAGGCCGCTAAAAAGGAGCACGTAATGATCTGGCAACCTACCCTGGGTAAACATGGGTTAAGAAAAGGTGTAATGTAACTTTTGAAGTGAATTTTAAAACGATGAGTCAAATTGCCCTTATCTTTGGTATAGTATTGGTGACCTCAAGGGTTCGGATATGATTAGAAGTATAAAGGCATACATCAAGTGTGTGTTTGTTTAGTTCTCGTTCGTTTCCCTGTCTAGTGGAATTGTGTGCATGCACAACGTTAAGGAGACCGTGTGTGCATTTGTCGGCGTCCTATTTTTAAAAGGTGATGAATGGTTTTCCTTGCGCGGGGTTCCCGGAGTGTAACCGGTGACTGTGCTTTCTGGCGGTTAATAGATGGCGGGCTGAGCAGCCCTCGGAGTCTAGACTCCACTGCCTCCCCACGTGGCCTCAGCGCATCCAGCAGGACCGCCAAATCTCCCGAGAGCTCCACTCCAAGACTGAGACGGGGTCGGCGGCGGTGCGATGAGGCTCCGCCGGAGGACCCCTGGGGCTTCGCATCCCCCTCACCCCCGCCCCCTGCCGCCTCCCTCCGCAGCCCCCCTTCTCCGTCTCCTCCTCCACCACCTGCTCCTTCCCCGCCGCCGCCCGCCGCTCCCACGCCCACGCAGCCAGCGCGCCGCCCCAGGGGCCGGCCCCGCAGCAACCCGCTGCCCAGGGACACGACGCCGGTCAAGGTCAGAACGCCGGCCGCCGCCGCCGCCCCCCCGGCAGCGGGAGACACGCCGGCCCACAAGAAGCGCCGGCGCTGCCGCAGCAGGAAGTACCAGAGCGGGGAGTACATCGTGGAGAAGGACAGGCTGGAGGACCAAAGACCCCAGAGCCCCATCCCAAATGACGGAAAAACAGACGGTATGCCGAAATCGTCCTTCTCCATGCACCGTTTTTCAGTTGCAGACGTCTTAATGAGGACCGCCTACTCACAGGTTTAGTCTGTCTGGCCCTTTGGGCATTGATGCCTACTTTCAGTTACGGAGGGGTTTCAGTTGCTTTCCATTGTAGGCCCACCCAAAGCTCTTTGCCTCGGTCCTCACAATCAACCCTTACAAACCGATTCCGCTATCATACCTTCCTTGCCAAATATCCCTTGTGATTGAGGTGCTGTAGGTAAGATTCAAGATTTATAATTGGATTGTTTGATAGAATGGGAATAGCCATCCGTCAGCTGGTGCGTGAAATACTAATTTCTTACCAATCAGGCCATCTCTTCCCTAATTGGTTCGGAGAGTCCATCTCGCTTGCCATTCCCAGGTGTGTGAATACTACACTAGCTTCTTAAGGGATGAGAAACGAGGAACAGAGGGATTGTACGGTTTCAGAACATTTTCTGCTAGCTCCTTTCACACCTCAAATTTTCTACAGCAGCTTAAAAACAGTACTTTAGAAAAAGTGTGATAAGGAATGTTATTCTTTTCATCGTTAAATTGGTTAAATCTATGACATTAAGGGAAAATGTGCCACACATTGTTGCTGACATTAAAAGGTACATTTGGATACTTTGTCTTGACATGAAGTATCTTTAACGCTAATGACAAGCCATGTCTTACGCTGACTATTGATCACCGTTGCCGTTAATTGATTACATTTGCTCGTCCTTTACTTGATCTCAAACAGCGGCAGAGGCTCAACCGCTAACTCATTTTTTAACTGTAGATTTACAGAGCGGTTTATCCCCAAGTCACGGCCGGGCCTCCAGTCCTGCCCTGGCCCTCCAAGGGGCCCTGTTCACCCGCTCAGGGTCCGGCGGCTACCACGAGAGTGAGGTATCCCCAGAGGGCAGCGACAAGCCGTCAGGAAAGAGGAAGTTCAAAACTAAACACACCGACAATGAGGAGCCCAAGGTAAGATGTTTTCCCCATTAAGCCGCCCAATATTTACAGAGCAGTACATAGTTGAGGGGCGCTGTCAGATTGATTAGCTTACACTGCCCCCTTGTGGGTTTATAGGCTAATGCCAGGTGATTTATCCTAATGGCTGCTGGTTTTTATGTCTCTGGTTCCTGGAGCATAGAGCAAATTGCCCTGGTGTTTGCTCAGCACGGCACAACGTGCGACACCCATAAACACGGCTTCCTCATAACTGTCACATCCTAATCACAGGCAAAGCCCAAGCGCGGCGGCTTGGGGAAGCGTTCCGCTTCGTTACCGCCCGACGAGGACACCGCCGCGAAGAAGCGCACCAGTCCCCCGGCCACGCCGAAGAGCCCGCTTTCCCCACCGCCCAGTAAGAAAGGCTCCGCAGGCTGGGGCAGCGGGCCCGAGTCGCCGCCTAGGAAGCCCGTCCCCCCAGAGGTCCGTCGACTGATCGTCAACAAGAACGCCGGGGAGACCCTGCTCCAGCGGGCCGCCAGGCTGGGCTACCAGGTGAGAGAGCTTAATCCCCACTTCCACCTTCCTATGTGAGCGATCGTCTGGAGATCGCTAGCCGTCTCCGGCAGATGACTAATGACAAACGGCTGAATGTCAACGTGCTCTGACAGCCGTTCCGCCGCGCTCCCCCTCAGGATGTCGTCCTTTACTGTCTGGAGAAGGACATCCGAGAGGTCAATCGCCGTGACAATGCCGGCTACACAGCCCTCCACGAGGCGTCGTCCCGGGGATGGACGCAGATCGTCCAGATCCTGCTGAAGCACGGGGCCGACGTCAACTGCAGCGCGCAGGACGGAACGCGGTGAGAATACGTCCCCAAACACGGCCCAAACACGACGGCCTCAAACATGAACAGCACTTCAATGCTTTGATCACGTCTTTCGGGTGACTTTTCTCCACGCCACAATCTTCGTCGCAGCTTTTTGTGTTGGTAGAGGATATCATATCCCATCCATTCCAGAAGGGCTTCATCTCCATGTGTCCCAAAAGTGGACTCTTGGGAAGAGTGGTTAGGTTTCCTAACGGACGAGAAATGTGTTTAACATTGCTGCTCAGTGTTAAGGTTTCACAAAACATTTGTCCCGTTCGACTAGTATTGTAGTCTTAAACTGTAGTCTGGGCAAGAATGTTGACTTGGTTGATATGAGACCTTTCCACAGAGGTGTCATTTTAAAGGAGACATGTTATACCACCAGGTGTTGAGTGGGATTAGCCTTACAAGCCGTTTCGAAAATCTGCCCCATGTATGACATCACTAGTGGGTGTGTCCACCTAGGTCAGTGCTGGGTAGATCAGTCTACCAGCCTACCCAGTGGACTGAAGTAAACGTTGCTCATCTATCCAGCACAGATCTAGGTGGACACGCCCACTAGTGATGTCATATGGGGCCGATTTTCGGCTTGTAAGGCTAATCACACTCACACCTTGTGGTATAATACGTCTCCTTTAAGAAAAACAAGGGTGTTGCTCATAATAGTAATGATGGGTCTGCTAAGTTTATGTACCAGAGTGGCATTCTACCAGACCGGCAGACTAAATTAGTGCAGATAAGTTATCCAACCTTTGCCCTGGTACATAACATGTTTTTTCCTATGATGCCTCTGTGAAATGGGTCTATGGAGACAAATTTAAACATCATTTTTGGGATTAATGATGAATTGTGTTTTGACTTAGACAGTGTGGCAGCTTTCCAAGTACACGTGTTTGATCAATTATATTTACTTTGCAAATGCTACAAATACTAAGGCCCAATCCCATTTCTACCCCTTACCCCTTCCCCTTGCCCCTCCCCCTTGTTTTGAAGGGGGAGGGGGTAAGGGGTAAGGGGTAACCCTTACCCCTTACCCCTTACCCCTTACCCCTTCCCCTTCCCCTTACCCCTTCAAAACAAGGGGGAGGGGTTGGGCCTAAGTAATCGATGAGTGATATAAATGTAGACCAATCCAATGTCTCTGTTGCTTCTCAGGCCCATTCACGATGCAGTGGCCAGTGATAACCTCCCAATAGTGTGGCTGCTGCTCAACCACGGCGCAGACCCCACGCTGGCCACCTACTCGGGACACACAGCAGTCAAGTTGGCCCACAGTCCCAACATGAAGACCTTCCTCACAGGTGAACTCATCTTCACAGTGAATATATATATATATATATATATATATATATATATATATATATATATATAACCTGATATATTTTGAATAATCCATGCATGGTTGCTACGTTCTGGGCTTTTTCAGACCCAGGTTATTGCAGCCCGCTCCACTTCTACCGTATATGTTTTACCTACTGTATAATATGCTGGTAGACAGTCCCACTTGGTAGTAGTCTGTGTGCTGTGTGACCCGTTGTTATGGGATTTTGGTTACCCCCTCAGCATTCGAATAACAACAATCAGCAGCAGTTTAATAACGTCTATTTTCAAAGTATGTGGAATCACTGGCTATTTCTACTTTGGATTCTAATAATGCATCTTCTGAGTAAGGATTGTAATTAAATTAGCTTTTTAGGGGACTGAAGAGGAATGGAAAATAAAGGATATGAAATGTACAAAGAAAAAAACGGAGTTTTGTGCTTGTTTGCCTAAACTATGTCAATAATAATGTAGGTGACAAATTTATCTTGGAAATAGTCAGGGCCTGGATTGGCTTTCATGCCATGTGATGCGGTCAGATTTGTCCCACACAACTCCTGATATGGTTTTCCTCATACATCTGAAAGCATCCGAGAAGCGGTCATACGTCCGGGGCTTGGGTATACGCCATACCCTTCTGGGTATGATGTAACACGAGACATTTCCCCCTTTGTTCTGCAGAATACTTCACCGATTTGGAAGGGCGGAGCGAGCAGGATCCCTGTCTGCTGTGGGACTTCCACAGCAGTTCCCTGTTTGGTGAGACACCCTTTTCATTTTGCAGATCCGGCATGTTGAAATTTCTCCATCCGGGTGCAGTTTGCCTCGTGATGTATATTTGGACAGGTAACTTGGTCTATTTTTAGCGTTGTGTTTCCCCTTGGCCTGAATACGACTTTTCGCTGAGTATCTGAGGGGCTATTATTTGGGAAACTGCTTTAAGTTATTCGGGTTGGGAGCGATTCCTTCATCAGTTTTCTGGCACAGATCGCAGCCGTAAATAATTCTAAGATGGTAAGATGCTTGGAGATGCTATATTTTCCTTTTTGTGAAGATTAAAAGTTCCCTCACAAAAACTTAACAACTGAGGAGCAAGGCAATTGTAATGGATTTGAATGCAGACCTCCGGGCATCAAAAGTGCGCAAATAGTGCCAACTGATTGATGTCAATGCCAAACTGTCTAAAAGTACAAGAACACAGATAATATTTCTGTAAATGTAATTGAACAGAATAAACTAATCCTGTTAAGTTATGCAAGTTAAATGTCATTGAACATGATACTGCAAAACTTGACCTTGGGTGTTTCTGTGATAAAGGCTTGAATCAAAGAATACGACTTGGCTTAATATCTAGACCTATTCTGATATGAGAAGTCTAGATATTGAGAGACCTCACATAGTCCACAGGGATTGTTTTTTAAAAAATCTTTTTTTATGTTTTGATATTCAAAATTTAATATATAACGATAGGATAAAATATAAAATACTTTAAGAAATTCATGACATACCGGTATATCTTTTTGCTTACAAAAAAATGTATGTTACTCTGTCATTACAGATGTGTATTGTCTCCTATTTTAAATACTTTAATTTTGCTCAATAGACCCAAAATATGCATATTAAGCACTGGAAACATATCAAGGTCAGTTCCTGTTAGGACTGTTGGGTCTTAAATCACTCCTTCAACTCTGTTCTTTACAAATACAGAATGTTTGTTTTTACTTTGACTACTAGTGATGATAATCATTTTCTCAGCTACTGAATAACAGGATGACTGCGTCACGCACTCAAAGGTCAGGATGGAGACGCTTTAGAGACTGTCGAGGCAGTGGTTAAGATGTCCAGAGGCAACCCATGGTCGCACAGTATGGCAACAGAGAATCCATTAGGCTCTTTACGGCTACAGTTACTCTTTAAATAGTAACGCTGACCAATGTTTCTCCTCCAATGAAAATATACAGCTCTATTGTTGAATCATCTGCTTTGCGATGACGTGTAAACGTTCACATAACTCACAATATCAGAAGCTAGAGGCAGCTGACTTACAGTCACAGATTCTATTACAGGTTCAGCGTAACAACAGCCCCAGTGGCGGCTAGAACTCCTGTATGGTTCAAGTAAATTATCCTACCACTAGAGGGAAATCTTGCTCCATTCCAGAGAAGCGTCTCAAGCTTTCGTAAATGCATGTAACAAGTCTCTCTCGCTCTTCCCCCTCCCTCCCCCTCTCTCCCCCTGGCCTCACCCCGTCACAGAGAGCGAGCAGGAGCCCTGCTGGGAGTTCCTGCTGTTGGAGCACAACGGGGAGCAGGAGGAGCAGGGGAGAGGTCCGACCGACGGGGACCCCGACAGAGACGGCCTGCTGTTTGAGTTCTCCTCGGAGCCGCTGCTGCCGTGCTACCACGTCCAGGTGTCACTCACCCAAGGGTGAGTCTGGGGGCGGGGTCGAGGGGGCTACAGAGGACCCCGGAGGTGGGGATACCTCTGTAGATCTACAGCCTCTCTGGGTAACAACACCGCCGGCCCCCCCTCGCCTCGGTCGAGGGGCGGCGGGGTACCTCTTACACGGCGTTCAGACCAAAAGCGTCTGACGCGAAAAAATCACTTGAAACGCTTCTATCGTGCCGCTTGATCAAAATGTCAATTTTTGGATCATCGCTTCATGCGAATGTTTGCTTGTCGCTCGGAAAAAAAACGGCGCATGGGCAAACGAAACACAGTCAGTAACGTGGTAAAACAAGCCACGTATAATCTCAGAACTTACCAGCGAGTCCCACCTCTGCTCCCACTTTGGCCCATGCCTCCTCCTTCTTGTACCGATCCCGGTAAAATACAGCTGCCGTGTCATAAAGGACCGGGTGCCCACAAACCACCACGATCAGTTTCTCCTCCATGTTTTGTGTGCAATAGATGTGCCCGCCGTCACGAATGTGACGTCGGGAGATACTCGCCGCTGATTGGATGTCGCGGCGCGATGCCGCCTGAAAAGTTCAATTTTTCCAACTTTATTCGCGCCGCCTGATATAAAATCGCGAGTAATCGCGCCATTTACATTCTTTGTCTATGTAGAATTGCTGCTCAATTAGCGTCAGACGCTTTTGGTCTGACCGCACCTTTATAAGCGACACCAGTACGGCGATAACGACTAACAAGCAGTACACCGCCTTAAAATGGCTTGCATCAGATCCAAGTTGTTGTTTCGTCCTGTACCTCGATTCTTATATTTTCCCCCCCCTCCCTGTAACGTCGGTCCTCCTCCTCCTCTTCCTCCTCCAGCTACTGCAACTGGTTCCTACTGGCGGACGTCCTGCGGCGGCTGAAGATGTCTACGCGCATCTTCCGCTCACGCCACCCCCACCTGGAGGTGGTGAGCCTTTCGGGGGCGGAGCTCTGGAGGCAGGTGGCGCTCAGCCAGGTGAGCGGCGCCCTGGCCCTTCCCCACCGGAGGAAAAGGACGGAGCGGGACGAGGAGGAGGAGGAGGAGGAAGAGGACGAGCAGGACGAGAAGGGAGACGAGGAAGGCGGGGACGAGGAAGGGCAGGTAGAGCTGGTGCGCTGTGTGCCCGAGCTCCAGAGACTGCTGGGCTCCTCCATCCACATCCTGCCCGAGGAGGAGCAGGCGACGGAGGTGGAGCGCGCTTGTGTCGGCAGGCCTCGTGGTCGATAGCCCCCCCCCCCCCCCCACACCCCTTTCCGCGCGGTACGCTGATATGACACTCGTCGTGCTTCAAAAGCTTCACCTTGCGTCCACCCTATTGTGCTCCCTCGGGAGGGGGCAGTTGTAAGAGAGAATCCTCTCCATCCCGGTTTTTTTTTTTCAGCAAGGCTGCTGGATGATTTGGGGGTCCAAGTTCTTAAACTCTAGCCAAGCTCTAGACTGGACCGGTCTCTCTGACCTCTTGACCTCAGCTGTAGGTCCATCATCTGGTGGTCAAAGAAAGGACAAAACCCCACAGGAACAGGACGTGATGACACTTGGTGCTCAGAAGTATAAATATAACAGCTATCAGGTTCCTATCAATAGGTCAATTTGATTACCCATGAGTTATTGAACACTTTTTTTGGATTGAATGATTGTGATCGAATTATAATTATAATTATAATTGTAGTCTCGTGGCGAGAGGTGGGACAATGTCAAAATGCGTGTAAGAGGCTTAGGGCTCGGCTTGACCCGTTGGGGTCCAGATGGTCTCTCTGTGGGTCTGGGGACACCCGGGCCCCCCTGCAGCGGTCCGACCCCACGGCACATCGTATTGTCCTGCAAACGCACCCTTCTCCCCCTCTCTCCCACACAGCTTTACCCCCCCCCCCCACTGACACACTTCATGTTCTTATCCAGAGGAGACGGTGTACAAAACATTACCGGACACACCCTATTTTTTCCTTTATTCTTTTTTTTTGGCTCTGCGTTACCATTTCACACAAAACAAATGTCCCAGGCTCGGCTACAAATTGATTTTAATTTCTTTGGGGTCCCTTGTTCTTGTTTTTATTCGTAACATTTTTTTAAGGGGGAATACTTGAGAATGTGAACTTGTTTACAGATTTGCGAAGATGAAAAAGTTTTTGTAGCTACTCCCTCCGCCCGCCCTCAGCCCGGAGGCCTCCTCCCGGAGCCGTTCCACCGCCCCCCCGCACCCTAAAGCCTTGTAAACTGCACCCCCGACCCCTGACCCGCCCCTCCGTCCATGTGGTCTTCTGGAACTCTCCTTGCTGCGTGTTTTTATTTACACTGTTTTTGTTTTGTTTGTCTGTGCTTAATTTAATAGTCATTAATATATTTGACCTTTTGTGTATGGGACAGAACTATCTATGAAATTTTGTTTTGTATATGGTTGGTGCTTTATTTCTTTGAATTGTGCTAATTAGGATTCCTTGATTCCGTTTTTTCTTTTTCTCTTCCTGATTAGAAAAAAACAGTATTTCAGCAAAGCAAAAGTACAGTTTTAATGTACTGGTGCTAAAGTTTTGTGTTGACAATCAATGAAGTTTTTGTTGGAGGTCATGAAGTAAAGAAGAGATATTTAAGATAATGTGATCGCAAGGTAAATAAAAGTATAGTGAATGGGATACACCAAGCCTTCAAGCAACCTGTGTGAGAACAATAAAGAAACTTTTATTTGACTCCTTTTGTACGAAATTGAAAGGAATAAAGCATGATTGTTAATCAGAATTAGTCTAAAATGAGCACTACAGCTAGGAATCTGTACACTAACAAATATTATATTTTACAACTGATCAGGGCTTTTGCACTCGTATAGAAAAGGGGGGCAAAAACAAAGGTCTGCATTTGCAGGGCGGATCAAAAGGTTTTAAACAAGGGACAAACACTACACCGAAACGGGGAACCCTCCCCTGGCCCAGATATCACCGAGAGGTTGTTCACTAGAGGGCGCCAGGTACCGGAAATCAACATCTGAAACTGAAAGCGCTCAACTGAAATCAATCTTTTCTCTTCCTAGTAAACTATACAATGAGTTGGTAGGCCTAGCATGAGTTGCAACTTGCCACCTTCTTAAATATTCTGAATTCAGACCGTATGTGTGACATAGTTGAGACATATAATTGCATAAACATCAACGTAACCTTTGTCAAGAACTCCAACCTGGCGTACTAGTTTAATTGTTAAAAAAAACAACGCTATCACCAGCACATATAGGCCTAGGCCTACTTCGCTTTTAGATAATTAAACTTTGACCGAAAATCTGCATACATAGGCATATCATTACAATGTGGAAAAAGGACAGGAACACGAAATATCGAATCGTTATTTGTTACTTTATTCTTCAACACATGCAAATCAGAGATGGGTTACTCGGTTAATGGCATTGTATCGTGAGAATGTGACTTCCCCTTACACAGAGCCCCTGTGGCCAGATGGTGTCTAAACACTGTACCGTGTGACAGGCAGACCATGCGGGGTTACCAGCGTTCAGCCTCAGCCAGCGCAGCAGCAGCACGGCCGTTATCGCGCAAGAAGCCAGGAGTGCTTTGGGTGCGTGCGCATCTGTATAAACTCTCATGTCTGAACGCCTATAAAAGTAGCCTTGTGTATTAATGTTTACACTCGTTTAAAAAGCCACTTTGTGTGCCGAATGTTTTTTTTTCACAAATCACGCAACACGTATTTGAAAGTTTTGGTTAAAGTTTAGATTACAACAAAATAAATGGCAGCGTGTGGGTTTCTTCGTCGCCTCGATAGGGGCCAAACTGAGGTCTTGTAACTCCAGCCTGACGTCACAGGCCGAATGGAATCCAGCCGCGAGTCCCGCTCGCTTACCAAGCCCCTGTGATCCCGTGCAGCACATTGGTCTTTCGTTGTGGGACAGTGGATTCTGATTGGTCCAAAACGAGGGCAAGTCTCTACAAGACCTACAACATGGAAAGGGGGAACTAGTGGAGTCATGTATTGTATTGACATGTAGATCCTGTTGAGAAAAAGAAAGAAAAGGATTTCAGCCTTGTTTTTTGTTTGAGCTGTTGGGTTAAACGACCCTCAGCCACAAAGTTTCACTATTCCACACAAAAACAACATTTTAAGTGCATTACATATTACTTTAAATCATAGCTAACACACTAGCCCTTGAATACAATTCAACGAGC
>OLKM01000064.1:316215-381215 GCA_900291075.1 Melanogrammus aeglefinus
TGGATCAATTTGTCAGTCTGAGATAATGACCTCATATTAGCTAAAGATAACATTTTTACGGTATCCCATAGCGCAATGTTGTACAAGACTCTGCATATGAAGGTGTCTAGAAGGTTAATGTATAATTGTTTTAACAGCATTTAAGTTAGCCTTTGAGAATTTTATAGACAGGTCTGACCTTAAAAAAATATCTAACCTGATTCCACTGCGCTACCTGGCACATGGCCCTCAATGCAGTTCATTTCCAGAAGAAATTAATGTGAAATATGGGGCAATATAATTTTAAAAGCCATGCAATTCATTTTTGCAAGAGGCCATGTTTAACGGCATAAAACTTCACCACGAACTCCAGCTTATGTACTCCAACTTGAAGCAAATTATGATTCAAGTTCCCTTTCAAATGTCAATACCAGCGTCTTGTCTTCACATGCACACCTTTAGATATCAACATTGCTCTGTCCCATCCTTGGCAAAAGCCCTTCCACTTAGGGCACACCTCAAGGATCAACTCCAGGATCCCGGACACATTACAGAATCAGTGGAAGACTACTCATAAGGACTGAAGCAACAGTTGAATGTGGGTTCATGTTCAGGCCTGCCTGAGGGAGTCATGCCATGCTAGTATAGCCTACTCCTGGAGGGCAGAACATAAAAGAGGAGACATTCTGTAACAAAGTACACAAATAAAGGATGTTTATTTCCAATTCTTTATTCATTTGGACTGCAATAATGCAATATATATATATATTTATAAAAAAAATGAAATATTCAAAAGGACAAAACAAATAAGTGGTTACCATAACAACGGTTACAACTGTTAAACCAATTTCTGAAAAAAAAAGGGGACCAGATAGGAATTGAATGGAGAGGGCATGGATAGCATATAAAATTCAAGGCACATGTTACAATTACTGGGTTGGAAATGTTGAAATATATAACTTATTTTGACAAGGACCTACAGCCCAGAATTTTACTCACTTTTTTGTGCGTCAGAATAGCCAGCATTCAAATTGCTCCTACAGGTCAGTCCCATCCAGTGCCCCGTTGACCCAATTCCCTGCCAAACTTGAAATGAACGACTAGGGGGAGATTCCGCATAACCACTAAGTGCCTATATCCTCAAGACGATGCAAATAATCCTGTTTAAAAAGATCCTAAAGGCTCAGGGTACAGTACAGCAGGTGTTTAAAATACGTTTAGTGGAGCTGGCTGACGTTGGGGAAAGGGTGGCATGGCGCATACTTTGAAAGGAATGGGAAAGAAAAGGCCCTGGTCAGATTGCTGTCCATTGCAGTTATTTTAGTAGAGGTGGCGGCCACGTTCTCTTTGAAAACAAGCCTGTCTTAACGAAGTGTGCAGTCTGGTTTAATTTAAGCAAACCCTATCTCATGAAATTCCCACCCCCGATTTCCCTTTTGTAGCGATTCGTGAGGTGGTCTGCTTGCACGGTGAGCTTCGACAGGACACCAAACAGTCCGCGGAGGTGGAAGTGGAACTGTTCCTCCAAGTCCGAGTTGGTGTCCTCGTTGGGCAGATCCCCGGTCACCGGTTTCTGCTCTTCCTGTTTGACGGCCATCTCGAGGAAACTGGCTCCGCTGCTCAGCTCCCGCTTCAGCAGCCCCCATTCCATGTCGTTCTTTATCGACTTGAGGAGGAGGTAGTGCTCGTACATATCCCGCTGCTTGTTGAGGCAGGGCTGCTGCTGGTGCTGATTGTTGTTGGGCTCAATCTCTGCAGCTTCGGCTCGTTCCTCCAGCGGCATATCCCGCAACAAGCTCGGCACCATGATAGTTTCATCCATGTTGTTGGCGGCCGCGATGAAACGGTTCATCATATTGATGAGGGAGTGCTTGTTGCTCGCCGGGTCGTTGATTATTTGCATCATCTTGAAGGGTGTTTTGAGTTCGCTTGGTGATAGAATAAGAAGGCAGGTGGAGTCAAAGAAGAAACGCCGAATTACCCGTGGGGCTATGATCCAATTTCTGATGAATTAAAATAAGCACAAGAGAAAAACATTAATACGAGTCGTAGGCCTGAGGCTGCACCGACGCTACCATAATGTGGGGATGTAGACAACAGATAGTGAATATCGTAGAACTATGTATAGTGAAACCATCATTTGGTAACCGGACACAAGACCGGGTGCAGCGAGGCTGCAGGGCGCGTCGCACAGGAGGACACATCTAGACGCGGTATGTCGCGGTAACGGATTAACTGGAAGCAGTTATAAAGGTTTGAAAAACTAGAAAGGTTAGACATTTACGAGTAGACGAACGAAGAAGTATTCAAACCACACAAACATCGCAACTAGGAGTTAATAGCGTTAGTTGAAATAGTAGGTTTAGCAAGAGTGCAACGCAATAAAAATTAAGCTGTTGTGATTACGCTGTATTAATAAACTGACCTGAATTAGGAGGTTGACCGAGGAGGTGATTTTTTTGATGGTGATGGTGCTTTGTTCATATACAACTCGAGGTCTTCTCGAGCTCCTCTGCACATCACCTGCCGGGAAGAAAGGTGAAAATTCCCCCGACTAGTTTACAGCGGAAAATGGCTTTTATAGAGACGACGCCGGGTTAGAACAAATAGCCCCCATCTCTGCTCAATGTTACCGAGCCTATTGGACGGGACCGGTTTAAAGGCGGGCTCTTGGGGCGCCTGATACCCAGCGAACCAATCGCAGAACACTTTAGCATCTCCATCAAAGGCATTACCATTGGCGTTTCCGCAATAATATGCATCGTTGTCAACGTTGTCTGTGTGTAATGTGTGTATGCAGAGTAGACCACTCTTTCTTCCTGCAACCAAATCTACCCTTGGGTACAAATAAAGTTACCTTTACCTTTATCGTACACACTTCCGTATAAAGGACAGCTTCAGACCGTGTGGAGATTTTTTGTGGCCCCTACAATTATTTTATCATAAGGAAATAAAGAATAAGAAATAAACATTACCTGACATTATAAACATCGCCTTTAGACGACACACAAGTTGTGCACGCAATTGTTTGTGAAGTACAGTACTGCCACCTGGTGTTCAGAATGAAATCATGCCTGAGATGGTCTTGCGCTTTGTTAGAATTCTGTATGGTTTAGAAAATAGAGGTAGGAAAGGAATATCGTAGTTTCCCCGTGAATAATATATTGAATAAACCTCTCAAAATGCAACATGAATCGCACAGCACAAATTTGTTGTATGCATGGTCTTGTTATACAGTTACTTGTAACAGGTAAACTTTACAGGTATTCTGATAATACACTGCTAACAGATAATCAGCATTCAATTAAACTATTATATTGCCTCATATTTGAGCCACTTCTCTGCACACCTGACACACCAGTTTACCATTAAGTTCCTCACAACCAATCAAAATCCAATAATATCTTTTTGACCTGTAGCCAACATGTTATTTAACTGTTGGACTAATATCCTATGTACTTGTATTTGAAAAAAAATATGTGTTTCAAATCGACCAAACTTTATTTCCATGGCCCTTAATCACATATAGTCTCAGAGGGCTTAACAGGCCATTATTTATGACAAATTAATAACAATAACAACCGTCATAAAGATTAGGTATGGAGAAATACAGCATGAGATTAAATGTCTCTAACCTCTTATTTACCCTTTATATAAGCAACATAATCAGAATTCACTCAGAAATGTATATCAGCTTTTTTAATAGCATATCCACAGACTAAATATAGCAAAATTACAAAACATTGTAGGCAGCACATCAACACAATCGTTGACAGTATTGGAAATGTTTACCAATTGGCAGGGTACGACATGAAATGGTAACTTATATCAAACATTATATTTACTACTAAATGAATTGGCTCCCTTTTTCATTTTGCCTTTCAGAAAAGCAGCAAATATCCCTTGTCAATTCATAGCAGTTCTCTTCTGCTTGGTTGGCATCGGCTACGTCAAATAAAAGAAGCAGCAAGTGTTATTTTTGTCCCTAAAACAATATACGTGAACATACAATAATAAAATTATGAGAAAAACATTGAAGTCTTTTCCTCTGCTGGTGCACATCTGTAAGACAGGGACAGCGGGACAGAGAGGGAGATGGATGTACTTAGTTGGCCTTTGGTATTTTATGGAACACTTGAATAATTGAATAGAAGACAAATAAGGCCTTGTTGAATCATCACTAAAGTGTGCCACTGAAGTCTGCAATTAATACATGGGAGGTATTTCAGATATAGGGTTGAAGACTTGAGAACAGCTTTATCAAAACCTCATTACACATTTTACATGAGGCCTCAACGTTCAACAAAATTGCATTGAGCATTAATGAACATGCCTATAAATCATACGCCCTAGCAATTTACCTGTGTTTCGTTCCTAGACCATCTCGTATTGGTTGTTGGTTATGTAGCGGGACAAACAGCAGGCCAGGAACATTCCAATGAGCTGTGAGAATAAAAACCATACACTCAGCATGTAGACCAAAACATGGATCTCCTCAGAATGTAGAAGTTTAATTAATAAAACTGCTTGCTCCGTTGCCCTTACGCCTGCCCCTTTATGGCACTCATTGCACTAACCCTAACCCTCTCTGGAAAAAGGGATGTGTCCCTTCTCATTGTCTGTTCCCTTATAATTAGAGGGTCTATCCTTACATTTTTAGGGGGGTAGTAAAGTGAGGCCTGGGGGGGGTTAGGGTTACATATATAAAATGGACCTGACAAAGGCAGCAGTACGGTCATTCTTTGAATCAGCTTTTGTACCTGGAAGAATGCGATTCCAAAGGAGACGCCAGCGATGATTCCCAGATTAGCTTCCATTTTAGTGGACACGACGGAGAAACAGCCCTAAATAAAACAAGACAATGCAGTACATAAAACACAATTCAAGACATCACAGCCAAGACCCAACACCAACTGAGAACCAAACTTCCCGAGGAGTGGAGCCACACTCAATCCGTACCCGCTCGTACACCTCTGTCGCAGCCTGTTTGAGATCTTTGAGGCTCTCCGGGCTGCAGTACTTGGCCTTACAGCAGCTGGTTGGAATGCCGTTCTCTTTGAAATAGGCTGTCCCATTCCAGTCCATGTATGTTTTGACGCCACAGCATCCCAACTAAACAGGTAAAAGGAGTGAGCGAGTGACAGAAAACAAGTTAAGACTACAGGGGCCATAGACTTGGGCTTTATTGAAACGTGTTACCTGTATGAAAACTTGGGAGTGTTTAAAGATAAAAGAGATCTCAAACAGGAATAGGTTCCTAGGTTTACCTGGTTTTAGAACCAGCTGAGCGCAGCACCAGTGTTTACTACTTACAGTACTCTGAATGGTGTCCAGGGTATTGTGGTGGCTGTCGGTGGTGTTGTACTGTGTCACAGCGGTGGTAAAGGCCTTGTCCAGTATGTGTTTGAGCTGGGGAAGGAAATATTATGACATTCATGTGAACTGAAAAGAAATGTGGCCGTTTTAATTGGTAGTGCTCAAAGTGGGTTGGAGTCCATTTCTCACCTCGTGCCTAAAGATGAAGCCTGAGATTCCAGCCACAAGCTCAGCCAAGAACACCAACGTCAGGAACATGGCATACTGACAAAACACAAACACAACCAAAAGATTAGTTCACTGCAAACACGTTCAAAGGACGCTTGAAGGATATAAAATAATATCGCAAGAACCATGCACAACCATACCAGTTTGAGCATCCATGGGCTTCCTCGGCAGGTCGCAAAGCAACCGAACAACCCAAAGACAATAATGCAGGCTCCGGTCCCGATGAGGACATATGGGGCGTTAGTGCTCTGGTCAGCAGCCAGCGCCAAGTAGTTTTCTAGGCTGACTTTCCCCCACACGCCGACGGCCAGCAAGATCACGCCTGTGGCCTGGAAGCAATCGCAGATAGTCAGCACAAATTCTCAGTAGATATAAAATGGCTTTTAAAGAAAAGGTTCACACACACACACACACACAACACACACACACACACACACACACACACACACACACACACACACACACACACACACACACACATATTATGTATATTGTAATATTTGATATATTTGTCTCAACATTTATTTTGTAGTTTTAAGACAAATAGGTTGTCAGTAACATCTGCCATGAGGCAACGTAGGCTTGGCTGTATCTGAACGGAAGATATTTAGACGCTTTACTGAGATTTGCACGTCCATCCTGCACTTAAACACTTTAGGCCGCATACCCGCAGGTTAAGAGACTGTACACATCAGCCTCTCAGTCTCTGCATTAGGCTGCGATAGTCATCAGCTCACCCAACCGATAAATTGTCAAATAAACCTGAACTTTGCACCCACTTAGACCAGTGACGTTATGATTAATGTCCACAAAAGGAAAACAATTGGTTATTACCATAGAGACAATGTCCATGCGTTTAAACTCCTGCTTCTAAAATATAGGCTACATTCAGTTATGGTAGTCCCATTCTATAATTCTTACAGTGTTGTTTAATCAATGGTTATTTGCATGCATTCAATAACCGACGTTGTACGTTTTAGAAAAAGTATTCGTGATATGGAAAGTCCAACTATTTGCGTGGCCGAATGGCTACACAACAGACGTCATACTCCGTGTGTTGTTGCGTTTGTGAACTTCAAACAAGCGCTTCTCAACAACAAAGAAGTCGCGATTTCAATCTCTCATGACAAAAGCCTTTCTAATCGACACCTTCGTATCGGTGCAAGATCCTGATATCCTGTTATATTCGGGTTGTAGAAGGATTCATGCTACGTGGGCATCGCCGCTTTAGCCCATTGTTACCTTAGCGTACATGACCTGAGGATATATATATATATATATACACAAACTTACCCAGAATATAAGGCTGTAAGAAATAAGGAAGGTCTTGAGGCAGGTAATCACGGGCTTTGTCTGAAGCCGTCTCGACGGTGGCGACATGTTGGCTTTTTTTCTGATACGTGGAAGAGCAGAGAAAACTTTGCTCCGTCCTATTGAGGAAAAAAACTTGCAGGATAAATCCGAGGAGTGGGGGAAGTGTCGTCACTAACCCACATTTCACTTTCCTGAGGGAGTGGGGAGAATCCTGAGGATGGTGCTGGAGCGCAGATTAGTGTGTTTCAAATCAAAACGAATCAACAACAACGATTCATTATGGATGTGAGGTCCCCGTTTGTTTGTAGCGTAGATTGTGTTTATGCGTGTATCCGTGTGCATGCGTGTGTGAGTGCATGCTTGTGGGAGTGCAAGCGTTTATGTGTGTGTGCGTGTATGTGTGCACGCGTGCGCGTGTGTGAGTGTGCGTGTGTGTGCCTGTTTGTGTGTCGGCGTGCGTCCAAGACGATCAATACATTTTTAAGGTGGCTTTTAAGATATAGGTTTAAACACTTAGGATTTCAGAAAACAAACACGAGCTCCAGCTGTGATTCCTCCATTTGAGTATGGGAACTGGTTTAAGGGCGCCGTCTGGGACGTATTGACCAAAGTAATAAACTGCCACCTAGTGGCAGTTTCTATATTTTGTAAGATGAGTTGGATAGTTGGGGGAAACTCGGAACACACTGCTGGGTCCTTTGGTATTCCCCACTAGATGTATTTAAAGGGAACGGCCGTATGACATGCTAGAGATTTATCCCCGGAGATCCACCTAACTTTTACTTTGGACGACCAAGTTTCATTATGGCAGTTACATTACACGCCGTCGTTGTAATATTGATTTTCTACGTCACAGGTGAGTGGGCTTATGGATCCGAACAAAGCAGCTAAGCAAATCGGACCTCGATTGTTTTAGGAAATATGTACTTCCTTAAAAAATGCTTTGTGACTTCTCTTTTGGTGTAACTAACCATTTAAGCTATTCACTCTAAAGGTGTTAGGCTACTTAACTGCAACTGAATAGTTCATTTTTGTTTGCTGAAAAAAGGCTTGCGGGCTAGACAGTTCTCTGTGAATCAGAAACAGTTGCATCTCCACAAACAATAACAATTTTATTAAACACAGATGGGCTGGGTTCCTGCAGATATGCCCCTGTTATGATGATCATCATCTCCTCACTCAAGGAATGTTCACAACTCTGACTCTAGGCTCAAACAAACAATACCAGATAGGGTTCCACCACAGCTTACTCTATAGCCTCCTATATTTGCAAGTGTGTGTATTCAGGTTTCTTTCCTGTGTCAGAAGATGTTTTTGTCATTACAGTGGCACTTTACTCTCTACTACCAGCCTATTACTGTGTCTCCAATGCCAATTGCGCAAAGCTATCTTTCACCCTCCCACCACCCCCCCCCCCCCCCCCGCCCCCACAATCACACACACACACACACACACACACACACACACACACACACACACACACACACACACACACACACACACACACACACACACACACACACACACACACACACACACACACACACACACACACACATAGTGAATTTCCTTAGAATCCACACGATTCAGATAATGAACACTAAAAGCTAGAAATAAATAAGACATTAAGAAATATATTTTATGACCTTGCTCAATAGTCATAGATGAGCCCCGATATCAGATCAGAGATTAGTGTTTTTAATGTATTTTGTTGCACTACAGTGTTATAAGTCCGTAGTAGAACCACATTAAACATGGCTTTCAGATTATGTTCAGACCATCATGTATATTGGTAACAAGTCATGTTCACTCCTCTCTTCTGGAACTTTTCTGCTAAAGTCTCTGTGTAAAAAATGAGAAGAAGCTTTCACTGAATGGAACATTTCACCCAGTGAAATTGCTGAAAAGTGGAAAAGCAGTCAAACTACCGTAGGCTAAAAAGTGTTCCAGGTTCCATATGAGCAACTCCAAAAAAATGCAATAATGTACTCCTATTTAAAACAGCTCATCTGGCTCCTAGATGCTGTCTTTTTGCCAAATGAAAGAGGTTGAGTCAAAGCAACCATCACATTAATGTCATGCCAAAAACAAACTAGTGAAGATGGGGGGTGGGAAATATTCCCCTGTCTTCTAGTTTACGATCCCAGTAAGAGAGAAAGTGACTATAAGCATTAGCCACACATGGTAAGCAAGAGTCTTACTGTATGGAAAGTTGTATTCACATCCGGAGAGACCGTGCTTACGTGGGCATAGTTCAGCCAACACAGCAGGAGGGCAGCAGTTTCAACATGTTTTTTATAGTCTGAGCAAATTTGTTTGTTTTTGCTCAAACTTATGGTCAGAGAAGTCAATCACATAACAAGTGGGTGGAAAGGATCACATTTACCACACAAAAGATCATAGCCCTGCATGAATCAGAGGGGGCCAAAGCCGAGTGTTGAAACTGCCAAAAAAAGATTGCTTTCATAAACTTTAATGGATTTTATTTTTTTTAGTACTCAACAAATGAGTGAAAAAGCTAAGACATTTTGGCCTCTCTACAAACATCCATAGTTTTGCACTTCATTTTTAAGCCCCCCAGGGAGTGTTAGTGTGATCACTGTCTGCTTTACTGATGGTAAGTCCAGGTGACTCAGGAGCGGAATGTTACTGAGCCACTCCACCAGAAACAGTACACGCCACCAACCACTAGGGCGGCATGGTACTGGAGAGGAAACGCTTTTCAGCTTTTTGAGTTGAGAGGAACTAAACTGAACAAAAACTTGATGGTGTGCCATTATAGTTTCAGCTGGAACGGAGGAAATGTACAGTAACTATGAGCTGGTGTCAGAGGAAGAACCAATTGATGAAGGCCCAAGACTGGACTACAACGGTATGTGTGTAAGCACACACACACACACACACACACACACACACACACACACACACACACACACACACACACACACACACACACACACACACACACACACACACACACACACACACACACACACACACACACACACAAACTAATCTCTACTACCAGCCTATTACTGTGTCTCCAATGCCTCTTGCGCAAGGCTATCTTTCACCCTCCCAACCCCCCCCCGCCCCCACAATCACACACACACGCACACACACACACACACACACACACACACACACACACACACACACACACACACACACACACACACACACACACACACACACACACACACACACACACACACACACACAAACCATTGGCAAGATATGCCAATGCATCAGAATTGAATTTCAGTGGGAAATGAATTTAAATCTTTCATCATTTTGACTGCTGACCACATCACCTATTGTTCCAGCTTTTCTCCAGCGACTCAGATACTCAATGTGTTTTTTTGGCCTCAGATCCAACCTGGTGTCATTCTCTGAGCCTGGCCAATGGGGAGCTGAACTGCGTCTCCCCTCGGGGAAGAAGCTACCGCAGCACGCTAGGCACACGTTGTGAGATGACCTGTGACCGCGGGTACAAGCTCGTGGGCAAGTCCTCGGTTCACTGTCTGGCCAACCGCCGCTGGTCCGGCACGGCCTTCTGCAGACGTACGTCCTCGTCCTCGTCCTCCTTCTTTGTTTTACGGTGCCATCATATGGCCATTAAGCACCCACTGCACTTCAACCAGCCATCACCCACACATACTCAAAGTGGGTCTCTGAAGTCCTTTGAGATTGTAACTGATTTATGGCTATAAGATCAAAATGCACCAAACTTCCTTGAGGTTCTGGTGACGCCTATAGGAATACCACATGATATTCGGTGGCATCACAGGTATCACAGCTGTCTTTAATGTTTCTGTGAAGGATAAAACCTTTTCCAGCATCATATAGGTCTAAGTGTGTAATTAATGCCCCTCACGAGAGTACCTGCCCCCTCCCTTTGTGTGTGTTTTCTGTAGAGAAACGCTGCCATGTGCTGCACCTGAACCCGCACGGCAGGTACACTTGCTCCCAGGGTTTCGTGGTGGACTCCAGGTGTGATTACACCTGCGAAGCGGGCTACCGTATCATTGGACAACACTCTCGCACCTGCCAGCCAGACGGCTCATGGAGCAACATTGACCCCGTCTGTACAGGTAGTTCCAGTTTATTTAGATAACACCACAACATTTTCTTGGGGAATTCTTAAAGTGTTTTTCTTAGAGCAAGTCCTGATTCCCCGTAATGAAACATACTTAAATTAAATCTTTCTCTGCAATACGATGATCGTTAGCGATCCATGTGTTGCCTGGCTCCCCCAACATCCTGTCTCTACCCACACAGCAAACACACTCATCTCTCCACCCCAACCATTCATATGCTTCCTTCCGCTCCATTTTTGGACTGCATCCAACACCACAGATTATCTTTGACTGCACAGTCCTCTTCAAACGAAAATAAATCCTTGGTAATTAACTCATGCCCACGGAAAAGTATCTCTCTCTCTCTCTCTCTCTCTCTCTCTTCTCTCTCTCTCTCTCGTCTCTCTCCTCTCTCTCTCTCTCTCTCTCTCTCTCTCTCTCTTCTCTCTTCTCTCTCTCTCTCTCTCTCTCTCTCTCTCTCTCTCCTCTCTTCTTCTCTCTCTCTCTCTCTCTCTCTCTCTCTCTCTCTCTCTCTCTCTCTCTCTCTCTCTCTATGTGGTATTGCAGGGTTAATTACTCTGTTTAGTTTCTCTCTTTCTCCAGATGATGATCCCCCAAAGATCAGGTGTCCTATGTCCAGAGCCAAGTACGCCGACCCGGGAGCACTCACTGCCAAGGTTGCCTGGGACCCCCCCGTTGCCACGGACACGGCTGATAAAGCACCTGAGTATGTCAACACTTTGTTCTTTCAGCTTCCTGTGTGCTCTTTGAATAGAAAGTACCATGTGTGCCATTGTTTCTCTCTGCAGGGTGATATTGGTGGGCCAAGGGCCCGGCACGGCTTTTAAAGAAGGGGGCACCGTTGTCCGGTACAAAGTGTACGATCTAGCAAGGAACAGGGCCGGCTGCAAGTTTATCGTTCGAGTTGTGGGTAAGGCACTAACTTACTTTACATAAAATTATCGTATTTGTTTCTCTTAGTTTGAATTTGGCTGGATTCCTCAACATATGTGAGAGGAAAAAAATAGAGTAAAATTGAGAAATATCAGTCCCTTCTCACTACTGGCCCCTTTGGCCGGTTAATTAACTGCAGCCTGACCAAACTCACGCATCCGGAGCCGTTGAGTTCGAGCTCCGTGGGTTGAGACCATAACAATCATATTTCTGTTCAATCAATATAAATGTGGTAAAAAAAAATAAAAAAAACTTAAAGAACACGCCATGATCCTAATTAGACGTCACTTCCGAATTTTTCATGAACAAAACATCCAAGTTCAAACATAACAGAAAAGGAAGTGTCACAGAAGGTCTCAGATTTCAGGTGAAATTACAACCTGTTCCTATATTTGCACATTTAAAGTGATATGTGCATGTAAAAATAATTAATGTGGTCGTTTTATTGCTTTATTAGTTACAATCGGTATGCCCTCCCCCCGCCCCCCCCTCCCCAATGTTCTGCTCCTGCTAAGTCAGAAGATGTGAGGTGCTAAAACCGCCCCTGCATGGTTACCTGTCCTGCTCCTCGGACACCAATAACTACGGGGCGGTGTGCGAGTACCACTGCGACGGAGGCTATGAGCGGACGGGGACGCCGAGCCGCGTGTGCCAGTTTAACCACAGCTGGAGTGGGGCTCCTGCAGAGTGTAGACGTGAGTGTTGGGGTGCCCTAAGACCTGGATGAAACACACGGTCTGCATCAGGGTGGGGTAGTGTGGGCTCTAATTCAGCGTTACTCTTTTATCGTCTTTCAGTGGTGTCGGAGTGCCGGGAACATTGTTCTGCATTCCCAATGAAATATGATAAGAATATTTGCTTTCCGTATGATAAAATAAGAGCAGAGATTAATAGTTTGCATCTGATATTCTATGTTAAATCACTTTATACTTCAATATAAATCAGACCATTTGTTTGATTGTATGGAGAGTATTTGTGTAACACTATTGCATATTGTTTTTCCTATTGCAAAGTCCTGGTATGAATTGATGGACGTTAATGTCTATAGGAGTAACACGTGCATACACACACACACACTCACCTTAAGTGTTATTGTCTATACATTGAATGAATATGCTAACTAGTGTATTCTATTCCATAGAAATGGAGTTCAGGACGAATGTAAAGACAGTCTCTACTCTTATGGATCAATTCTATGAGAAGAGGAGATTGCTAATCGTCTCCACACCTAGTTTAATGAACCAGGAATACAGGCTGCAGAACCTCATGATACAGGTGACGAGTAGTGCACACATATCTTAATCGGATACGCTCATACTTCATCAACATCGAATATTCCTACAGTTTTTGTCAGACTCACTTTGCGATTCACTTTCAGAAATCGCGTTGTGGCTTGGACCTGCGTCATGTGACTGTGATCGAGCTCCTGGGCTCGGCCCCTCAAGAGCGTGGCCGGATTAAAACAAAACCACTTCATCCAGGAGTTATCGATGGTCTCAGGTAACCAGACCCCTGCCTTGAGGCTCCATGTAACATGGCCTGGCCGATCGAATGACACTACAGCAAGTCCTTATCCATGTTCAGTGCCTGGAAATTTTTCAAATCAAGTGTAAAAAGCCTTGGTTTCATCCAGAAACCAACATTTTAGTGTATTGTGGTTTGTACGCTCAAACGCTATTTTTATAACGCATAATCATGGATGAAGATAACAGAGCTTGATGTGGCTGTGGCTCATTTGAGACTAGACAAGAGTCAAAGCTGAATGCCTGAAGGCACAGGCCGATCTCCAGTGTACACCGAATGCGTTTGGTGTGTGTGTGTGTGTGTGTGTGTGTCTTGTGTGTAATTGAACAGTTCTCTAGTTACTGTTCTTCAAAAAGAAAATTCAAGTTTTAATTCTAATGAAAAGCGGAGGAAAGGGACTCTTATTTTGGTGTTGTGTTCCTGTGCAGACAAGCCTTCAGGATCTCCCGGTCCTACTTCAGTATGCTGATTCTGGACAAAAACGGAGTAGACCGCGAGAGGTTCATCACCCCCATGTCCTCGGACGAACTCTTCACCTATATCGATGACTTCCTGCTGGACGAGGAGGAACGGGACAGGCTGGAAATATACCGAGACTTCTGCGTCTAAGCCCCGATAGGGCGGCCCCCCCTGGTTGTCATGACGATAAACTGATCAATACTAGCTGACTGAGACCAGAGACGGAGGAAAGAAGATGTAATTAAGTTACATGATATAATGTGGCTTTAAAAGGTAGAACGTAACCATGTTAACCAGTGTGAAATCACCACAGATTCTTAATATTTATTTGAGTGCCAGGCAATGCAGACAAACCTTTAGGTTACATTTCAAAATAAATAAAATATCACCCATAGTTGGAATCTGTCCTAGTAGTTTTATTGTATTTCAAGTTTATTGTGCTATACTTCAAAAAACATTTAAATATTAGGTTCAGGGATAACATTAAGACTTTACACAGCCTGTATGTATTTATTTTACATGGAGGTACATACTAAAACTAGTATCGCTGTGTCATAAATATGGATGGATATCAATACGTTGTTCCAGATTAAAAACAAAATCATCCAAAGGCGGTATAATTATGATGCGTACCACACCTATTGGTTATGTAACTGGGCTGTGAAAAAAAATATAGGTGGAGCATACAGAGCTATGTAAATATTTGTAATTCAATGAGAATGGGGTGATGCATAGTTGTAGTGTTCAGGAGGCACTCTAGATGGTGTAGTAAGCTTTATTACCAAAGGGAATTGGTCTCAAGGGGTATGGTCCGTTGGAAAACAGTCCCTTTCATTTCAGTGAGAGAACAAGGTTTGGAGTCCTTTTTTGGCGGTTTTACCCATGGTGGAACGCAGACGAAGAGTGCCCTCTGCCCAGGAGTCAGGGAACTGCATCATCTTCTCCCACACACTCACCTCCTCACCCTGGGAGTCCATTTCTACGCCGTCCTTCCCAACTGTTAGATTACCTGGCAGTGGAAAAGATGGCAAAAAAATATATACACAAAATTAGTATACATCAAAAGGTGTCCATATGTCCCTTTTATAATCATGCAAGCAGCAGTGAATAACCTACAATTCAAAATTCCTATACAAAATGTATAATTTAAAACTCAGGACTGAAAATGGCCACTGTTTAGGCCTATGCATTTCAACAAAGTTTTAGCTTCAGTTCAGCCCTGTGTGTGTATTTGCGGAAGGAGTTCCCCAGACAAACAGGGCCCATAAACCATGCGAAAGTGGAACAAGCTTAAGGCGGTGGCGCCATTCCCTGGCGCTCGCGTACCTATGCCGGTGCTCAGACGCACACCTCCCATGAATTCGTTGCTGGCCACGGACTCCCTGTCCCAGACGGTGAGCTCCAGACACATGCCTCTCAGCTGCCCCAGGCTCAGCTCCTTGTACACAAACGTGTGGTCGTAGTGAGGGTTCAGGTTCTTCTTCACCACCGGTGTCTTCCTCTTGGTCGACTTGACGTTGGCGGGCAACAGGTGCCTGAAAGTATTGCAAGAAAAGCGAGTGTTGAAAATAGAGGAGGGAAATGTGAGCGAGTACAAGGGACATTCATTAAATTCCTACATCTTATATTTATCTTGCTTCCTCTATGAATCTTTTATTACTTTTTGGTTTGACACTCACCCTTTCACAAAGGTGTCGGAGGTAGCTCCACCTTTCATTGCCACCAAACCCTTGGCCTCTTTGATTAGGACATGAAGTTCCCCTCCTTCCACTGCATGGGCTTTCTTGCCTAAGTGGAGAAATTCAGCACAAAAACAAACCTTTAGAATTTGTTTTTGTTATTTTATACGTCATACCGCCACGCATAATGTAGTCTTACCAGAGAGTCGCTCGGCTTTTGCAGGCTTTTTCGGTGCAACATACTTCAAGCAGATGACCAACTCCCCCTTGTACTGTGCAAAGGCAGAGTCTAGCTCGGGAGAGGCTGTCTGTATAAAATAAACCATAGAAGACACACACACACGCCCACACGAAATTACACATGACTTATCTCCATCAATATTGACAGGGTTTAAGATCAGCATGCTTGGTGACGGACACCACCCAAAATAGGGCAGAGTAGGGTTTGAAGACAAGAAACTCAAATAGAAACCCTTAGTCGTAACCAGGCCCGAACGTAAGCTGTAGACACACCCAAAGTCTGAGATATTCTTGACCCGCAAAAAATGTAAATAAATAAATGTAAATGGACTGCATTTATATAGCGCTTTTCTAACCATTGGCCACTCAAAGCGCTTTACAATATTGCCTCACATTCACCATTCACGCACACATTCACACACCGACGGCGGAGTCAACCATGCAAGGCGACAGCCAGCTCGTCGGGAGCAGTTAGGGTTAGGTGCCTTGCTCAAGGACACCTCTACACTCAGCTAGGAGGAGCCGGGGATCGAACCAACAACCTTCAGGTTGCCAAGCCAACCCCCTCTACCTCCTGAGCTACTGCCACCTACAAAAAAAAAATGAACACCCATTTGTTTTTTTGGATGGTGGTAACATACCTTGGCCATGAGGACAACGCATTCCTCCTGGGGAGAGTCCAGGTCGCGCACGTCCAGTGAGATCATCACTTCGCCCAGGAAGGCATTCCGGCTCAGGCGGCCGTTGTGCCACACGGCGATGGCCAGGGTTTGGTTCGTCAGCTGCTGGCGACCGATGGAGTACTGGTGGAGAGGGAAGGAGCAGAGGATGAGAGATATAGGGGATATGGAGGATAAAGACATAGGGGTGGAACATCCCTACGGCTTTAAAAAGGATCCTTGAGTTCAATCCCACATTAATGTTTGGAGTACTGTTTTTAAGATCCAATCCACTCAAGATTACCAAGTGCTTCTTTCCTTATCCACATTTGAACTGAATCAAGTGGTGCATTCATCCAAATGAAACTAGTATTGTAACTACATTCAAATGTTGAAACAGTATTTGGGCCTGTGCTGCATGATTAATAGTGACAAATAAGAAGACCAGAGTCAATATTCTGCCTAAAGTTTAAAATCAACATTGATAGTACTAGCACAATGCTTAGCAGAAAGATAAGTAGGCAATACAATTAATATTTTAAATTTTGTTTTAACAAATCCAAAGTCAAAACTAAATTTTCTTCAGAGACAAATATAGTCAACGATATAGACATGGTCTCTCGGTCAGCTCTCCTATGCTAATCAAGCTTTAAAGTAAACACCTTAAGCGTCTCATTGTAGACTGGATTGGTAGTATTTCGCTTGATCACGGTTTTCCTTTTGCTCTGGCGAGACTTTTCGGGTAGAAGATAACACTTGACATACCTGAGTGACAAGGAAAAAAAGTTGATTCATTGTCATCCTGTGCAAATACCGCTGTAAAAACTTCACAAGAACCATCTGTCGACTAGATATAATGGCAAGACACAAGGCGTGCCAGTAAAAATCTGATTGGTTATTTTGCAAAGCTTTGCAAACATTGGAAGCCATCTTGTCTAAGATCGCGGTGATCCTTGCACGCAGAGAGTGTGGTTTGAGGTCAACAAAGATTTACATTTGATGTTCACGTCCGTAGCTAGTTAATGTGTTTGTTCTGCACGTACAGCTCAGCTGCAGAGGCGAAACATCAACAGGCCAAAGTCTGTCTGAATGCACAGGAGTGCGCGACAGTAGCGCATGCCATCTATATTTAGTATACCGTCAATGGTGTTTTATGGCCTGTATCAAGAGGAACGATAAGATAAGGGAAGCTAGAAATTTAGGTTTCCCTACTATCCAGAGAAAACGACAACGTTGCAAAGGATACTCTGGTCAGAGGTTGGGGCCTTTGACACCCAGCCGAAAGGTTCTGGGTTCGATTCCCAATTTCTGCAGTCTAGCTATAGGCATCCTTAAGCTAGATGGCTAACCCTTTCCTACTCCTTAATGCATCTGTACAGACCTTTGTATAAACGCTTGCTCAATGACCAAAATGTCCATCAGGTCAACCTCAGGTTATTCACTTTGACCTTGGATTGAGGTTATCTCATCCCGCACAGTTGCGTTACCCTACCCCCCCACACACACACACACACACACACACACACACACACACACACACACACACACACACACACACACACACACACACACACACACACACACACACACACACACACACACACACACACACACACACACACACACACACCCACCCCTTCCTCCCTACGTACGGGTTGCAGTGGCGCCGGGCTGCGTCACCAAAAGCCAGGTCGTGGCACTCCTTGATGAAGACGATCAGGCTCTGCGTGTGTTCGTCGTAGCTGACCATGTAGACGATCTCCCCGCTCACGTCCACCGAGTCGTAGTCCCCTGTGTCGCTGTAAATGCTCATGGTGCTTCCCATCGTCACCTGAAAGGTTAACGGTAAACACTTGTACCCAGACCGGAATCCATGTTCTGCCACATGTTTAAAGTCAACGTTGAGTGTAGCTGCATTGGCTATGACACACTGCTGTGTGTCAACACTCTAGAACAGGTTTAAATCAATGCTAGATTATTGTATCATACATTTCAGCTGTAAATGCTCATGGAGCTTCCCAGCATGACCTGAAAGGTTAACGGTAGACCCTTGTAACGTGTGCATCGTCAGCAAGTCCAAATCAGGGGGTATTGTGAGAGTGTTTAAGTTCTTTGGTCGTGTGATAAGGTAGCACTGTTGTGGAACTCACCAATGAGCTCCGCCGACTGGTGGAAACTGCCTTTTTGTGCAGGTTGACCAAGCTGTCGATGTCCTCGTCCTCCTCATCCTGTAGCATCAACATCGAGCACCAAGTTTGTTAAAACCTGGTTTGAGTTCCCTCGAAACGTAAAACAAGCGTCACAGGAAAGAAACGGGTCATTTCAGAGAAATGGGGGAACGGGTCACCTGAATGTCGAGACCCGGGACAGAACGACTCCTGTCGCCCATGGCTGGATGGAGACCCTCCTCGACCTCCTCACGGAGGTCCCGGGCGGAGGCGTGCACTGTAATACACACACACACACACGCACGCACACGCACGCACACGCACACACGCGTTGACGGCGTTGGACCGGAGTACTTTGCATGAGTCTCCACTTACAAAACGTTCTTACCAGGGGTGTTTCTTCGCCGTATGCTCTTCTTAAACATGCCCTCGCCCTCTGAAGTGTCTGGGCTCCGGCCGGCCCACTGCTCCTCTGGGGCCTTTGCGGGGGGTACAGGGATAGGGGTTAAGTGTTCAAAAATGTATAAAGCGTAGAGATTTATATAATTATTTGCATCTTATGAATTGCTTAAACCTTGAGGTATTGTCTGGGATTGCACAGTGAGTTTCACCTACGCTGCCAGTAACTAGTGACTAGTTAAAGGTTGTATCAGCGAATCTGGTTGCCCTGACTTCCGTTGTGAGATTCCAAACAAAAACAGAGCCAGCTAGCCCCTCCCTCCCGTGTTTTGAAAATGATCATGGACGTCATGGATTTTCATGAACGTGCATGAAAATGCAACACCCACGCCTTGTCTGTGATTGGTTGGAACACTGTTTATTTTGATTTTGAGGTGTTGGTAGTACCATTTGTTTTTGTGTGCGATCTCGGACCCTAGGCTGCCTAGAGAGACGCGGTTTTTTGACAGCCTGCTTATGGGACGGGCAGCTAGGCAGATCGTGAGGACAAAGCAGATGAATGGGATACTTTATGTTTCAATCAGAATCGCTGATACAACCTTTAACAATAGGATCTGTATCGGACTGCATAGAATAAAACTTGGTAAGTGTCTCAGCGACGGGTGCGACAATGTTTCAAGATCATCAGGTTTGTAAAACAAACAATTGTTCCCAGGGCTATCTGGTCCAGGAAACCGACCTTATCCAAGGAACAAAAGGCAGGTTCTCGTGCAGCTGCGTCAGAAGAAGAGCCTTGACTGCTTAAGCTGTCCGCTTTGCTAGACACATTTCCACTGGAGACATTGGACCCGCCTGGACTGGACTTGACCTTGGTTCTCCTGTGGGACAGCGCCACAAACATCAAGTTAGCTATCACGTTTAGCACGCAGACCGGCGGGGTGGTTGGGAGGTGCGTTGCGGTTCCTCACCTCAACGGTTCTGGGGTTGTGCTAACCGACAGTGCCACGGTCTTCCTGCTCGACAGACTGGATCCGTCGGCAGAATCGGCATCACTGCTCTTTGGTTTACTAGCGTGCGGCGGGCTGATCCGAGGGGCACACACAGGGCTGTGTCAGGGGAGAGAGTCGGGGTTGTGCATGGAGTCACGATTCGGATCGAAGGGGATAATAAATGGGGTAAGGTAGGGGTCGGGAAGCCAGACGGGGTCTTACTCTTCTCGGTCGGCAGCCGGCGGCGGCTTCTGCCGTGGGTGTGGAACAGGGATGAGGGGGAGGGCCTTCAGTGGAGCTTCTTCTGAGGCGCTCCTCAACAGAATCTCCCCAGCCGTCTGGCGCTTCTTCACTAGCCAACGGAAGAGGTACGCACATGTTGGTTCAACGGTAATGGCTGTATAACTAGGGCAGGGGATGAGGTTAACCAACAAACATTTTTTTTCTGATTTGGCACTTATCCCAACCGGTGTTTCACCAGAAATTACCTACGTCACAGCATATCTAGTTTATTTTTTTCTATTTGGTTAATAAAGACGCTACTGTATTATGATGTACATTTCTTTTGGGATTTTCCATTCCAGTTTCAACTGAAAACAAGATAACATTCTTGACAGAGCACTGCCATTTCCTCATTGAGAGCCGGGCTCTCGACGCCTTCCTGTTCCAGTACTCACGGGCGGCTGGCCTCTTCAGCGAGCTTCTCACTAGTTCATGGCCCTGCTTGGTGGAGAAGCGGTTCACCCTGTGGTCATAGAACCAGTCGCCTGTGAATTTCTTCAGGTCCCTGAAGAAATACAAAAGCATCAGCCCAGCCGACCGCCTAGTGGAGCACATCAACGCAGTCAGCAAGAATTTGAAACGAAAGGATTTAGCAAGAGATGGAAGGATTAGGAGATGATTTTCGTAGAATTGCAAGAACGCTAAATTTCGTCAGGCGGATTTCATGGTTAGGAGTCACTGAAGCCAAATCAAACAGAATCAGACCATCAATTGCTGATGGCGACGTTCACATCGTTGTTATTCGACAGGGTTGGCAAGCCGAGCGAGGGTTAGTGCGGTGGAACGTGAAGGAAGGAATCTTGCTTACGCTTCTTTGGCACACACAGTGCAAAGGCAGGATCCGTCGGTGCGCGGTGAGCGGCATTTTGGGCACACATTGTGTTTACACGCCCTGCACTGACTGGAGCCGAGAGACAGTCTACTAAAGGCCTGCTGGCAGCGACCGCAGCTGCGCAGACTGTACCTTCCACTGCCGCGCTTGGCCCCCTTCCTCTTGGTGTCCTGCAGGTCCGACTTCAGCTTCCTGTGATGGAAAGTGGAAACACGAATTTAATTCGACCCCTGTGAAATCTATTTGTTCATCGTTTTAAGTTAGAGCAAGGTCAAAACACAGACCCTTATCAGCACCAAATTGCTGTTGGGTAATAATGTTTGCCGATCAATATTTTGTTTAATCAGGTTGATTTCATGAAACAACCGCCACACATAAATGAAAGCATTTATTATAAACTATGCTGGATACTACTTTGTTCCCTTTAGTGAGTGTCCGTAATGCAGTGAAGTGCTTTTATTGTCTTGATTTCTCTAGAGCAGAATTCCGTAAAAGCTTCAAGTTCAAAGCAAAAGGAAGGGTTTGACAGTACATTATACAATTCAAAGGACTACACTAGATCAGTCTTTTTCTTACTGCAGGTGGTAGGCAGGATTTTGTTTCGTGAAAAAGACAAATATTTAAAATCCTTTAAATACTAGATAAATTGGGTTCCTGCACTAGATAATCTGTGGGCCTATACTAAATGACTTAGGTTCAATCCTAGAAGATTTGTTTACTATAAAAGATAATCTGAGGACATATGCCTTGAGATTTTGGTACCCATGCTAAAGGATTTTGGGTCCCATTGTATATGATTTTGGTCCTCAACTCAATGATTTCGTGTCCTTTACTAGATGATTTTGGTTCCCATACTAGATGATTTTGGTGCCCATACTAGAGGATTTTTGGTGCCAATACTAGATAATTTGTGGATCCCATACTAGATGATTGTGGGTCCCATACTAGATTATTTTTGGTTCGCCTCACCGAATGCGTTGCTCCTCATTCTTCCTCAGCTCGGCGTCACGGTGCAGAACCGCCACGATCAACTCCCGCTCCGCGTCCGTGAGGTAGGCAAGGTTAATAATTTCTTCCACCTCGGGCATGCTGACTACTTCATGGGTCCTTCGTGGAAAACTACCCGGTTCCAGGACCGTTTCCTTGAAACTGAGTAAATGTTGATCTTGGATTAGAAAAAAAAAAAAAACACATTCTGTAACCCAGGTCATTTCTTTGTGCTTATAGTGCTCACAGTAGGGCGACTCTTTGCACAAACATCCTTGATGCCTACATCAGAGTACCAAAATGTCACCCTCCCATGGTGTTTCAAGACGTTTGGATAGTAAATAACTCACTATTCGGCAGGTCTACCAGGACTGCGCTACTCCTCAAAGCGCAGAGGAAACCAACGGGCAAAGATAATGGTTGCACTGCGTGGTCAATGGAACACTAGCTGGTCAATACCAGGTCAATAGCTGGTAGACGACTGCAGCCGTTCCCGCCACTTCCATGTGGTGGAGCGCAGACGGCACTGCTGGAAATTGTTCATTAAAACAAAGAGAGATGTGTGAATATTAGAATTGCCAGACTTGCACAACATAAAATAAACCACATCAGATTATGCTTAAATACATGACTAAAGGAACTAGGGAAGACTTGCTCTAATGTTCAAGGTTAAAAAGAGTCAAACAATCCGAATGACATGTGTGTAAACAAAAAAGGCACATTATGTCATGTGCAGCTAAATTTTCCCATTGGGCTTCAACAAGATGGAAACTGGTCAATATTAGTTTAACACTACATTCAATTAAGGAGACAGGCCATCATCTCTCTTGGAAATCCCACAGGGACCTTAAGGGTGAGAGGGTAACCAACCATGGTAGACACACGAAAACATGACCAAAACATGATCGCCTCTGCATCACAGGAAGGTTCCCACCCTCTAACGACACAAACAGACGGGTGGAGCCCACTGAATCATCTGTTAATGACGATGTCAGGTCTGTCATACAAATTCCTGAAATTACACTTCGCTCCTTTGACTGAGAAAGCAGTAGCTAATTCAGTAATTAGGCCTATATAGAAATCCAGTAAAAAATACCGATATCCACCGTCTTCTAAACCTCGAGTCAAACAAATAGGCTACTTTAAGCGGATGGCAGAGGAACAGTCAAGGTAACGCGTTTCAGGAGATTAACAAAAGGAAATTGTAACTCGATGGTTAGGCCTATCGGAAATGAAACCGGTTATTAGAAAATTGCAGGTAGTCCTAGGTAGGCCAATTTCAGCACAGCTGAACAGCGCAGCAAAGTCTATGTGAATGATGTGTCTCAAAAACAATACAACAATAAAATAAAATCCAAAAGGTCAAATTGAAAATACACGCCGTGCAGCCCAGTGAAGAACCGTGTTGTGACTTTTAAGGCATAGGCCCTACATAGTCTATTTCACAAAGCAATAACCCACATCTGTCAGTCTAAAACACACACATTAGACGCATCAGGAGAAACTTGAAAAAGCCTATAGCCTACATCATCACAAAAACACTTGTTTCCATAAAACGACACACCTGTTAAAAGGTAAGTTCCTTTCCGCTGACGGATTTCGCTTTCCTGACATGTGCGACATGCAAGTCAACTATGAAGCGAAACACAATAAAAGTAATACAAGTAAGAGTTGTGAGGAACTTGACAAATCTGTTACCTCCCAAACGATCCAATATCAGCTGCAGACCCCTTAAGCCTCCGGGACCGCTTTAAAACCTAGTGTGCCTGCGATGTTGACTTTATGTTAAGCCGGAAGATAGGAAAGTTAGTGCATAGTTGGCTGCAGGCGAGCCAGCCAGTAGGCAGACTAGTTTCATGACAGGTGCATTTCATTGGCTTGAGAAACAGGCTCCTAAAGATGAGGGGGAAACCGGGAAACCTGACCCACAGAGGTGTGTTTTGAGCTGTCAAGGAAAAATTACTAAGGACAGGGGAACCTCCCTTTCCAGGACATTTCATAACTGAAGTTATTTTTTTTAATACTTCAACATAATACTATCTTTATTTTATTTTTTTACCTAAAGAGTGTGAAACGAACCTTTTCGAAAAAAAAAGAAATAAAGAGAACATTAATGATTAACTCCTGAGTTTAAATAGACATGAGCCTATGGCCATACCTATATGACGACTGACCTCTGCTGCCGACCAGTGGAAGAATGATGAAATATTTAATTTTATAGACTGCAAACTCTAATGGACGCAACGCCACCACACCACACAAACTTATCAGTCGGCTAACAAAAAAGAAACAAAACGACACAGGTTTTATACATCTATTAATGCTATTTATCAAGCAATAGGCCTATATTGAACTATCCCCCAGGTGTCATATATCTAAAGGCTACATAGATTATTATTTTTAAAGCGATTTGAACCTACCCCCCAGGTTCAATATATTCATAGGCTATAAGAGGCGTAAGTGGCGCTACCTATAGGCCAACTCTCGTAACAACATGGTGGTGCCAGGTGGAACGAAATTCATCCGGCTAGTCAGTCTTTTCTGACAACCCTGTGAAGTTTCGCTGTCTTTATTTTCACCGGGAATAAATAAACGACCCACCTACTCACACACCCATATGCTTTGTGTTTGCTGTCCCACTCGCATTCACAAAGCAGTAGGCTATATGATGAAGCAAAAATATATGATGAAAAAATTACGAGGCTTATTACTTTAGCTAGGCCTACTTATAAAATAGGCCTACATGCATGTTTTTGCAAGCATTCAACGGCAATAAGAAAAAGTTTGATGACGTTTAGTAGGCTGCATGAACGTAAATAGCAACTGAGGGCCCCTGTGTGAAGCCTTTAGGCTTCTAATGATCCAAATGAACTGCATCTAACCAAATCTCTCCCCCCATCATTTAAATTATGAGCATTTCGCAGATGCTTTTATCCAAATCGACTTACAATAAGTACATTTGTCAGAAGAAAGAATATAGAAATAGAAAACAATATATCACTGTCGGTACAGTAAGGATGTTCGTAGACCCAAGTGCCAAGCACTAACAATTGTTAGGTTAACCCACTGCCTGTTCACAACAAAGACAGCTAGGATAAGTTGCAACATAATTTTTAAGTGCCAGGACGTACAAAATTCAATAAGTGCGTACATTAAGTGTCAGTAATAAATGCCATAATGTAAAATATGTAGGACAACTTGATTGTCTGTCGACTAACTGTTCATTTTGAAAGGTGCATTTGATGTGTGTGAGAGCAAGACCTAACCTATGTCAGGCATCATTATTGGAGTATCTTTGGTGGTGGTTACTGTAGAATAAACCACTGTTTATAAATGTGTTTGATAAATAAATGTTTTTCCCTAAATCTGTTTGTGAAGGAGAGTACACGTTTGGGAAAGAAGGTAGGCTTAGTTTCAAACAAGACCTTTTATTGTATTCAAACAAATAAAAAAACACATTTAAAAAGGTAGCTGTAGATCTTGGGTATAAAGTATCAAACAATTAAAGTGAAGAATACATAGAAGAATAAATATCAAATAAAGTATTGTTGCGATCACAGCCGTGGTCTCTGTGTTTCGGGTGGCTGCAAGGGATTCTGAGACAAGTCGGACTCTCCACTGTTGGACTGAGCGCCTCCTGTGTCTGGGTCACCCGGGAATCATGAGTGTGGTTGAAGGGGTTATTTGGGGGGGTGGGGTCTGCTTGAGCGACAACGTCAGCGAGGCAATCATGTTCGGGGTTGGGTCGTGTGATGTTTGAGGATTGTCGTTACTACCTTTGAGTCTAGGAGATACCAAAAAACAAACTCAAACAGTACAAACACAGGATTTCCTTTGAATATCAAGGTAGCCATTAGGGTGAGCCATTGTCAAAATAATAAACATAAGACTTAAAACTAAATAATCGTTCTAAATGCTCCAAAGAAACACAAAGGGGAGGCCTAGATCATCAAAAACTGGAGAAAATGGGGCACCAAATGAAAGGCTGCTCACCTCTACCTGCTTCCTGCTTAAAGAAAACTTTAACCCATAAGACCAAATATGACAAGGGACCAATGGCCACTGTGTCAACAAACACAGCACAAATCACAGCAAACTGGCAGGGACACAAAAGTGACACAAAAAAACAAAACCCCACGATTACATACGAACGTAACAATTGTCATGTCCTAAATAAAGGCAACTCTCGGAGTTGTGCGGTTTATGGGGCACGAGAGACGCAAAATCCTTTAACCTGGGCTTCCGTCTGGTGATTCCCATGCTGCTCGCCATATTTGTGTCAGAAGTAGGATGTTACCGGTGAATATGAGAGGAAATTTCCAGAGTGGGAGATACCGTAAGTTACGGATGTAACTATCAATCTGTGAGACTGAGGGATGACCGTCACTACGGTCTAAAAAGGAATGAGTACATCGTTCTGCCTATCACCGAGACCATATGTCAAAATCGCCATGCCCATGACCTCCGGAAGCAGAACGTCCCGCGCTTGTAAATAGCATGGATTGCTACCGGTTCGTCCTCCTACCTTGATCGCCTCAGGCTGTTCTGAGCGACAGAAGATAGTGACGGTCATCCCTCGGTCTCACAGATCCATTAGTTACATCCGTAACTTACGATCTGTATCAACCTCACTCTGACCGTCACTACGGTCTAAGAAGAGATGACCGATACCAAAATGTTCGCGAGGAACGTATTGTTAAAATTGCTAAAAATGAATTGTTAAAACCTGGCTCGGTCATGGACATGACGGCATTGCTCGACCAAAGCCGGGAGAGTTACAACCACCTATAAAACCTTGTGAACTTGCATGGCGTAGACCATGAGGCCGCTGCACAGATGTCGTCAGCTGGCACTCCCCTGAGGGCAGCCCAGGACGTTACCATACTTCTGGTTGAATGAGCCCTTATTCCAGGCGGCCCGGGACTTGCATCCCGCTTGCTCTGTAGGCATGGGAAATAACATCTACCAACCAATGGGACAGCCTCTGCTTTGAAAGGGGTAAGCCCCTCTTTGCTGCCCCGTAGCAGACGAAAAGTTGGGAGTGTGCTCCCCTTAGTGGGAGCACACTCCCAACTGGTAAGCTCTCAAGGCCCTCACTGGGCATAAAGTGAGCAACCTCCCCTGCTCTGCCTGTGAGGCAGAGGTGGGCTGAAACGCATCTACCTCCAAAACCTGATTGATGGACTGCCTATTAACAACCTTTGGCCGAAAAGCCGGATTTGGCCACAGTGACACACAGGTGCCACCTTCCCTCCACCTGAGGCAATCGTCACTGACAGAGAGGACACACAGCTCTCCAACCTGTCTTGCTGAGCAGAGGGCAAAAAGGAAGGCTGTTTTAAGTGACCAAGAGCGTAGATCGGTATCCACAATGGGCTCGTACGGAGCTTCAGTGAGGGATGCTAAAACCAGCCTGGTGCCCGTAGGGTACGGGCTGGACGCAAACGGCGTGCTCCCTTCAAGAACTGGCCCACCAAGGGATGCCTCCCGAGAGGCCCGTTGTTCGTGCCCTGGTGGAAAGCAGAAATGGCCGTAGCGTAGACTTTCACCGTACTAACCACCTTGCCTTGGTCCAGCAGGGACTGCAAGAAACGCAGCACGTGAGGCACAGGGCAAGCCGCTGCTGGCTCAATATCCATACTCTGGCACCAGCCTGAGAAAATTATCCATCTGAGCGCATAGCTGGCTCTAGTAGATGGAGCCCTAGCATTGTTGAGTGTCTCCCGAACAGACGCATCTAAACGCTCAGGGACGGGCTCTGTACTGGCCAAACCCAAAGGCACAGGGCGACCAGGTTCGGATGCCATATCTGCCCACCTGCTTTTGCCAGCAGGTCTGCCCTGCTCGGCAACTGCCATGGCTGACCCTGCAGTAGCTGGAGCAGATCTGAAAACCAGGGTCTCGCTGGCCAACGTGGGGTAACCAGCAGGACTGTGTGTTGGCCCTCCTTGATCCTCTGCAGAACCTGAGGGATGAGAGGGATCGGAGGAAGAGCGTACAACAAGCCTGTCGGCCACTCTTGTGATAGAGCATCCAGGCCCAAACTGCCCCCCTGCCCTCTGAGAGAGTACCAATCTGGGCAGTGGGTTGTTTCTGCTGACGCAAACAGATCCACTTGCGCAACCTCGTAGCGCATCCAGATCTGTTTGACAACGTCTGTGTGCAGTCTCCACTCTCCCGGGAGTGGTCCCGTCCTCGAGAGCATGTCGGCCGCACTGTTTGCTACGCCCGGAATGTGCACAGCCCTTACTGAGGCAAGTCGAGGCCATGCCCACATCAGCAGTTCCTCCGCCACCTGGAGGCATCTCTGGGACTTTGTCCCCCCCTGGTGATTGACATGATACACCGCTTAGGTATTGTCCGATCTCACCAGAAAGTGGTTGCGCTGTATCGCTGGCAGGAATCGCTGAAGGGCGAGGTGAATGGCCTTCAGTTCGAGGACATTTATATGCTCCGACGTCCACGGAGGTTGCCAAATGCCCCTTACCAAATGTGCTTCCCAGACAGCCCCCCACCCTGTTAGGGATGCATATGTCGAGATGACCTGCCTCCTGTGTGGAAGACCCCCCAGGGGGACACCTCTGAGCAGGAACTCCCTGTTCGTCCAAGGACGCAGGGCCCAAATGCAAGCTCGAGAAACACACAGCTTGACCTGCCTGTCGTCTCTTGGGTGGAGTTGGAAAGCATTGAACCAGCACTGGAAGGGCCGAGACCTCAGCAGACCTAGTGGAACCACTACAGCTGCTGCAGCCATCAAGCCCAGCAGTCTCTGGACTCTGTTGGCGGTAACCAGCTTGGCCAGCCGAAAATGCCTCAGGGTCTCGATCAAGCTGTCCGCTCTCCGACCAGTGAGAGACGCTTTCATACTGGCTGAATCGAAGAGAATCCCCAGGAACACTGCCTGTTGACGGGGCTGCACATTGCTCTTCTTCCAGTTGACTGTGAAGCCCAAGAACTGGATGTGGGCCAGCAACGTATTGATGTCGCACACTACCTGCTCTCGAGAGGGGGCACAAATAAGCTGTCCAGGTACGGGAGTATTTTCAACCCCCGTGCCTGTAGTGGGGCTAGTGCGGCGGACTGAAAACTTTTGGGGCCAGGGAGAGGCCGAAGGGGAGGAACTGGAATTGGAACCTGCCCTGGAAGGCAAACCGGAGGTATGGCCTGTGTTCCGGGCAGATTGGAACATGGAAATTGGCGTCCTTTAAGTGACGGAGACTAAACCACTCCCCCCGCTGAATTAACCTTATCACCACTGCGGTGTGGACCATTTTGAATGGCAACACCTGGGTAAACAGTCATTGCCAGCTGACGGCAGCCTGCATTAAACTGGGGCCGCTTCGAGGCCCTGCCCCAACTGGACGTGAGCATCCTGGTGTAGTCCTCTGCCACAGGAATAGAAGGTGGGGGACTAGTGTGCGAGACTCCCTCCCAAACACCCCCCTGGGGGACTGGGTCCGGTGTGGAGGGCTGGAGGCCCAGGATGTTAGCGGCACTCAGCACCCTGCACATCAGAGAGCTAACAGGCGTCTCCCCCACCCCTGTGGACTCACCTCTAGAGTGAGTCGCGGCCAGCTCCACCTGTTGTGTCCTCCGTGGCCTGTGATGCCAGGGGAGATAACACATCATTGGCCTCGTCCTCTTGCTCATCCTGGCTGTCAAGCCTGCGTAAGGGTAAACCCTCCTGGCCTGATGGTAGGGATGGCAGGCCTCTCTGCTCTTCCAGCCTGCCTAGCCTCTCTATTAGTGGTTGGAGGACTGCGAGGATATACGTGACTCTGCGCTACTGCCCCCTGCTGCCTCAGCTGGGGCGGGGCGCTTCGCCTGCCTGGGGGTCTCTTCTTCGTCAGACTTACAGGGAGACTCATACGGCCGATCTTCTGAATGTCTGCGCGTGTGCTTATGCCCACGCTCACGGGATCGGGCGACCGACGGGGTGAGCGTCGCCTCTCCGCCCTGCCCTCCTGCACGTGACCGCGCACCTGGTTGGCACGGCGGAGTCGCTCCCCACTGGACAGGTCAACTGCTGCACTGCAGGGGTTTTCTACATCCTCTAGCACGTGGACGGCCCCCAGGCAATCAGGGCACTCTCTCTGCCCATCGTCAGCGCTCATTGCCGCGCTGCAGATTCTGCAGTGGTGTGGGGCAATTCTGGCAAGTTGCACTTCTCCCAACACCGAATAACCAGTACTACCAGTAGTACTATAGCTACCTATAAATGCCAGAAGACAAACTAACCACGAACCAAAAGTATATGACACGATATTGTGCCTACAACAATACAAATTATAGTGGCTCACGCCAGTGCACGGATGCACCAGCTGGCTTAACTAACTCACCAGCTGCAACAGCGGTAGAGTAGTGCAAAGAATTAAATAAGGGAGACTTCACTCTGGGAGTTTTTAACTCAAACAATATACTACCGGCAACAAACAATCTGCCCGTAGTGCAAAGGTGGCCTGCAGGCACGCACGAATGCGTCGCGAAGGCTCGCCTTGTGTCTGGTCACAAACAGCAACTAAAAAGCGCAGCGGTGGCCCGCACAAAAGCGAGGACGCAACCTAGCGGGCTCAAACAAACCGCACAGCTACGGACAGCCGGCTAGGGTGCGCTACTGCTCTACCAAACAAACGAAAAAGACAATTTACAGTCCAACGTTAAGTGATCTGCACGTTAACGTAAGAGAGTTAACTACACAGTCCACACTGATCCACAGGGACCCAAAGGCGCCTGTACCCGTGGGTTCCGATCTTGTGGCTGTGTGCTATAGCTCTGAAAAATAGATCAACGTCTCCGGTGAGGCATCAATGTAAAAAGGACGAACTGGTAGCAATCCATGCTATTTACAAGCGCGGAACGTTCTGCTTCCGGAGGTCATGGGCATGACTTTTTTGACATATGGTCTCGGTGATAGGCAGAACGATGTACTCATTCCTTTTTAGACCGTAGTGCCGGTCAGTGTGAGGTCGATACAGATCCACTCTGGCTGAGGCCGAAGGCTGAGCCCACAGAGGAGCCAACAGGGACCCCTAGTGGCCGGGATCGGCCGGGGAACTGCTATCAGTCGTCGAGCGCCCCCCTGGTGGCCAGGCAACCAGCCAAGCTGCCTAAGTTCTCTGGGGCACGATGGACTCATCGATGGACCATTCAATATGAACTCCATTTTTTTTTTTATTGAGAGGCTGGTGCAGCATATGGTGATTCAGGTCCCATTCCACACACACCGCACCGCTCACCAGCATGTGCACACGCCCAAAAGAAGGCCCCTCCAATACCATTCTCCTGCACATGGAGCACCGCGGTCGAACTCCACTGAGAGTCGAACTCCACTGAGAGTATACAAAGACAACACAGAGTGATGGCTCAAAACTGTTGGGTCATTATAACAAGACAGAAAAGAAGAATGACTCACCTGGGGGGTCATATGACGGTATATGTCCCCAATGAACCACAATCTGGTGTGTGTGCGTGCTTGCGTGTGTTGGGTGGGAGATTCAACAGACCAGTAATAAAATAAAATATATAGAATTATTTGACAGTTTGATAAAACGTTATTGTCTAAAGAAGAAATAAGTAAACGACAACATAGGCCTACTGTATATCTTATTCAGTAATTAAGTTGAATTCTTTGTAATAACAACTTGTGCATAGGCGAACAATACCAGGGTCACATCTTCAGTGTTGACTATATTCTAAATTTATCAGAGCTTTGTTTCCAGATTCCATTGTTAACACGAGTCACCCACCTGTGGTCTACAAGCAACAGGGTCACAGATTGGAGATCTGAATCTGTCTCTGGACACACCATCGCAAGACGTTTCGCACACATGCGACGTTTCGCACCACTGGCCACAAACCTGGGGTAATTGAAAATATGCATGTATTAATTAACAGCAACTGCAGTTCTTCCTATGGCCCCTTATCCAGCCAGCCTCGCTTCTACACATATTGGAATATAAATAAGTCTTAGAAATTGCCATTTTTGTGGGTACCATAGCGATACAAAGAGGCACGGAGTCCATTCATACAATGAAACGATTTAGAATGTTGTGATTATTAGTCAGTCAACGTGGTTTACGAGCTACGTAATGGACCCACACATGGTTTCTAGTCGGACGATCATGTTCAACGGACTTACCCAAACGACAGATTTCTAAATACAAACGGGCTTCCCTCTATTATTATTATTATTAATAATAATATTTGCATCATAAAAATCATATCGTAGAAGCTGTCATCGGTCAATTTACGGTAAATCACGAATTGCTTTCGTAAGACTTAATGTAGCTTGCATGTTACCAAACCTCAAATCCACTTGCCTGAAGGAAGGGTGGGCGGAGCCAGGAGAAAAACAATAACATACACCTGCCTGCAGTAGGGCCTATGCATGGAGGCTCCCATTTGTAAAGAGATAAACCATCCATAATATACATTTACATGGTGTAATAAGCCAGTTCTTTCGATCATTCACATAAAAACATTCCATGTCCAGTCTACTCCTCAAATCAGTACAATCAAAACATGAACTTTTGAACTTAACGTTTCAATCTAAATATTATGTCAGCAGTTACCTTTGCCTGCTTTATAGGTGATGGCGTAAAGGGACTAGGACATTTACTGTTGTCTTTTTTTTTTTTTAGAGCAACTATTAATATTACTATTAATAAATCCATTTTATAGACTAGCAGTTTAAGAAAATACATTTGTTGGAAATGTGTTTATATTTATGCATTCATTATTGTCCCTTCATTCAATTAAAATTGTGTGTAGACCAACAATAAAAAATATTTTACATATGCACCAGATTATTTAAGGTCTATCAATTATTGTACCACTATGTGAATTCCTTTTTCAGATACGGTTTATAAATCTAAATCAAACGAATAAACCTTGGCAAGGGATGTTTGTCAGACGTGATTAAATGCCTTGATGTACTCTTTCAGACATTGAAATTGATATTAATCAACATGTTATCTTGTGGGCCAAATATTGGTCCAACCTTCTAAATTATTTTGCAGCTATCCTGATGACGCTTTCTATTTAGAACAGACAGACAGACAGACAGACAGACAGACAGACAACAGACAGACAGACAGACAGACGCGCACACACACACACACACACACACACACGCACACACGCACACACGCACACACGCACACACGCACACACGCACACACGCACACACACAAACACACAGCAGGGTTGCAGGGTCCTACTTCTGCAAAATAATGTTAAACAAAATTGATCCAGAAAAAATCTACATGGATCTAAATAAAAACATCTGCTGCATGCTTTGAGTGAGAATAGGCCATGAGTTCTATTGATAAAGCAAGCGTTAACAACGGTAGGGCAATTTCACATCGTCGTTCATTAATATTCATTGTTAACGATGTGATGATAGTGTTACCTTGAATTCACCGTTTTGTAGGTCTGCGGTCTATGTCAAGGCCTAAGGCAGTATTTGAAGCAAGACCGACATGTTGTCGTATTGTTCCAGCTCTGCTGGCCCTTTAAGATGATACATTTCAATCTAGGCGTGTTTCCTGCTGCCATTGACTAAAACAAGACCTCGGATCCTGCGGGAAAGCGCGACAAAAGCGTTTCTGTATATAGGCTGTGATTATTTTTAGTTTTAAAACAGCCTTTTAAAACAGAATAAATAGGATTTTTTTTAATTGGATCGGACGCCGTGCTCGAAGACACGTTTGTAGTCGTATTAATGAAACAGCGGTGGTAGTGGTGTGTGATCGTTTATGATTTATCAAGATGATATGAATGTCAACCGGTCAAGGTCCACTCTTTCAATGCAGGAACTGGGACGGGATATTTTTGAGGAAACATTTTTCTGCAAGCCTTTGGATGTGATCCTGCCATTGACGTAGGCTACAGTTGTCTGGTTTAATTGACTGTAAACGGTTCGTGGGCTATCTTCTGATATCACGGCGGGGGGCCGTGCCAATACAGTAAGAGAAAAGATCGTGGAGTCTAGAAAATGGATTAAAGGAAGATCAGCGTGCGATACAAGAAACCGAAGAACATGCTTCATAACCATGTCCTAGAAGGGAGATCGTTATTATTACAGAAACAATCCCTGATTTGCCTTGAATGGATTGTATGGCGTTTTTATTCAGCAGTAGTACTAGTTAAATTACCCAGGGCACAATCCTGTTCAGATTAGCATCATTACCAGATATTACTTCAAGGATTCGGGACTTTTCATGGAAAGGGAATAGGTTATTAGACACCCCTTTTTGCCAAATCTGCGCAAGCCCCAGCCTCCCATCTCTTTGGATATTCACGTTACAGACCTATTTCTTTGGTAGAATAAGCCACCAGTTAGCCTACCAAAAGGACCCGTTGTCCGTGGACGTTGATTTCAACCGGCATCATGTCGGCCGTGATGATAACGCGAAAGGTGCGAAAATGGGAAAAGCTCCCTGGTAAAAACACGTTTTGCTGTGATGGACGTGTGATGATGGCGCGACAGAAAGGCGTCTTCTATCTGACGCTGTTCCTCATCGTTGGAACCTGCGGTCTCTTCTTTGCATTTGAGTAAGTCACTGCGTTAAAACTGTTGTTAGGACTATATGTTGTTTTTTGTGGTAACCCGAGTTGGATATTGGGACGCTGTGTTGATTGTCACAGATTTTTTTGGTTTGTTTTGTTACTTATTCCATTATTTTTTTCTATTCATCTCCTACAAGACAAACACATCTTTGGGGTTGTTTATTTGTTTTAATTCTTAAGAACCGTTCAGGCCTTAATCATTGCTTTGCAGGTGTAAGCCTACTGCAGGCCACAGCATCTCGTATCGAGTTTCCTGAGCTGTCCAATGAGAGGCAACCTGGGATTTTGTTGTCTCAGCATTCCAATCTTAACGCAGGAGTACAACTCAAAAGAGCTGAGGACAACATAACACTATTTGTCTCACATGCAGCATGTTGCTTTTGATGGCAGGGATGTACAATTGTAATCGTTGTAATGCTTAAAGGACAGATCTGCTCTCTATAACTTAAATCTCCCCCACTAACCATGCATCTGTCTTTATTTTTTCCTTTGACATACTTTTTAATATGTCTTATACATTTTTAATATGATGCAAAGGTGCGATGGTCTCCTGTTTTGTAACCTGCATAAATAAAACAGCAAAAAATGTTAACAACCCTTGAAGTAGACAGGAGCCCAAAGGCCCATCCATTCACTTCCAGTCCAGCCAGCACAATGATCGCAGTATCCTGGTTGAGTCCGGACAGAAGGAGCAGTTGTCTGGCTGGGGGTGGGGTGGGGGGGGGGGGGGGGCATTCTAAGCACTGAGGCCTGCGTGGAGAAGGCCTTGTGGTGATAAAGGTTTTTGCTCGCTGCCACCTTCATATGCTAGAGGAGCATAGTTATCTGTCTGGTGGGACGGTGGGTTGGTTCGCATGGAGACAGATAACATGCAGGCTCATTTTATGGATGCCAGATAAACAGATTGAGGCGGTAATCCCAAACTCCCCACTCCAGGTTGCTGTGAAATAATGAATCATTCAAATCCCCATACAGTCCCCATACAATACTGACAAGGTGATAGTATAGCACAATAAGCCCTGACAATCCTTTTTAATTTCAAAGGGTCATGCATTGGTTGAATATTAGGATTATTATCATTTGGTCAAATGTAAAATTTCAATGTGGTTTGTAGCAGTAGTGGGCGGGGCCTTCTTTGGTCGGCTGGACGATGTCCAATAACCTCCAAGCAGAAATCTCCCTCTCATTACAAGCTGTCTCCACCACAACAGTCCATTCCCATTATCTGGAGACTGGATATCACGACTGATCATTTGTAAGAATGGGAACCAGACGCACAAATCGAGAAGACAAAATCGTTTAACCAACAAATTATTACGGGAATATGCTGTCTATGAGGAAGATTGTGTCTCGTCACGTGTAGATGGCAGTACATTTCATGGTTCATTGAATGTATCCCAGACGGGTTATTACCTGGTTCAGTGTGTGTGTGTGTGTGTGTGTGTGTGTGTGTGTGTGTGTGTGTGGGTGTGTGTGTGTGTGTGTGTGTGTGTGTGTGTGTGTGTGTGTGTTTGTGCGTGGGGCGTGGATTTATGGCTCATCTGTCTTTCTACCCCAGAATCTTGAGCTGTTGGTTATGAAGAGAATGCTCACTGTTTGTTGGGGCCGCTCTATTCTCTCATCCATCTGTCCCTGCCCGTGTCGCCCCAGTCGACCAATCGAGAAGCAGCTCCTGAATGACTCTTACCAGCCAGTCACCAGTGGCTCGGAGGAGAGCTCATTAACAGTAGCAGTGCTCTGTAACAGCCTTTGTTCTCAGACGGCCTACAGAGCAGTGTGTAGGAGTGTGCTGGAAACTCAACACCTTTTTAAAAACAAAAACAAAACAAAAAACATACATATTTTTCTCAAAAAAACAGTGTGTACAATGGATGTGGCAGATTGTACAGATTCCCTATTTGACTTTGTAATAGATGGTTGTACATGTAAACAACACCTTTTGTCAACTTAGAGACTTCTACTTGGATGTGAGTTTACCAGCGTGAATTTATAAGAGCTAGTGAAATCAGAGCTTGTAAAATCAAGGGCTGATATTTGAGCCGCAACTGGTTTTTCCTTTCAGATAAGTATTCTATTATGGACGGCATCATGAAGCCTGCATTGATTTTTCCCAAAAGTGTGTATGTGGCTCTTGTGTTGCTGCAAATGTATATCTTTCCCAGGCCGCACGTCGTTATAATGACCAGATTCCAGTTCTCAGTTTCCCATTTCATCTATAAGCCCTGCTCTTTTACTGCTGTTGAACCTGGCTCAACTGGCCCGGCCACTGATGATGTAACACGGTTAATCTTATGCATATCTTCTACTGATTGATGAATAATCTCTCACGTATATCATGGTATTTCAGTAATGCAGACGTTGGATCTCATGGATAACAGACTGTAGCCCAGTGGACTGGCAGTATGAAGTTCAAATTCAAGTGCAGTGGGTTAAGAGTTACAGCTAAATGTATATGGAATGCTACTTAAGTCAATATTTAATAAATTCATAAATAAATAGGTCTACGAAATAAATATGGCTATGATGTTATGAAATAAGGCAATACATATATAAATTAATGCAAATAAAAAAATATATAAAAATTAGGCAATATAATTAAAATATGTTTTTCAAACGATTATGTTTTATTTATTTCAGTGGACTTTTATTTCATAATCCAAGATTTATTTTATTTTCAGGGACTATTATAACATCAACATATTCAGCGCTGTTACGCTGCGGTTGCTTTGGTCTGAGATAACCATGCCCAACTTATTGGAAAATAACTGCTGGAAATAAAAAGACAAAAATAAATGTTGAATTATGAAATAAAAGTCACCGATATAAATTAATGTGGACATATGCAAAGAAGTCCCTGGTCATTTGAAAAAAAATTTTGAATGAAAAACGTATTAATATATTTATTAATTTAACTATATTTACTTAAATTGCATTCCATACATATCCAGACCAACCTTTCTTTTTTCCTACTAAGACTTATAGCCACAGTATAACAGGAAAGTCATAATTTGCCTTTTGGTTGCCTCCATGGTTATAGAGTTATATAACCAAATTATATAACCGTAATATGAATCTTGTCAGATGGCAGTGTGAATAGAAGGATATTTTAAATGTGTTTTCCTTTTAGTGTTGTATTTAATCTGAATAGAAGGGCCTAACAATGTATATATTTTTAAACTCTTTTACTATAGTGATAATTTTCCCAAGTTTGGCCTAGAAACAGATGGACACGCCCAAGAGAGAGAGAATGAATAACGAGTGTTCTTATAAAAGGCAGGACGTGACTCGAGAGCTTCTGCAGACCCGCCCTCGCACAGCCAGTGCATAATTCATTCAGAATGGGATTCAGGCAGCTCTACAGCAGCTTCCAATGTTAAGTATTAATAAAGGATAGACAGTGCCCTGTACGCCACTAAGCCATGTCATCTGACATTGACGGGCGTTTGGATTCAGTTACATCATGTGTCCTGTTGGGAAGATTTCATTAAATCCGGCCCTGTCTCTATAGCGGTTTCACCCTCAGTGCTCCGCTGTGCGGAAATCCAATTGATCTAAGTGTAGATTAAACTCTTGATACAGTGACCCCAGCACCCTACTCCCTACCCAGAGTTAATTCTGGGCGCCAACTCACCTTCTGCTGGTGACCTATTGGTGATGCTGGAGAGGTATTGAGTCGGCCTTGATGTGTATTGAACACCTTAACAGCCCTTGAAATAGCGCAGTATATTGACCGCGTTGGAAAAACTCCCTATCTTATGCATTCCCTCAGGTTGCACCACAGTTCACATCATGAGAAAACACAGGCTTTATGAATTGATTTGCATATACTGTATGTATTGTCAATACATAAAAGGCACATGTAGTACAGTGTGTTCTAAGATAATTTTGTATATATTATCATATTATTTCTGAGGAAATCATCTCCCTTCGGGCTGTTAAGAAGGGGTAGAGCACTTTTAATTAATGGAGTTAAGGGAGTATTCATACATTTGAGTTGAGTGTTTTGCTGTGTGATTGCTGGAGAAATAAAAACCAAATGTAATTTGGCCTGCTTTTATGGTCGTGGTCTGTAGCTTGTTGCTGAATATACAGATGAAGATATTCTTGTAAACAGACGGTGAAGTGTTTGCATCCAGGAAGGATCGGGAGTCCTGATGGGAAGTCATGATAAGATGTGCCTTTAAGTGTTTTCAGTGTCATCAGCCCAGACATTACACCGTCAACCCCCTCCCTACCCTGGCTGCCTCTGTTCCCACACAGTACCTATAGTATCTTTAACACCGATGGGGATCAGTGGAACAGAAATCAAGGTTTGATCTATGTGTGAAGGCCTGAACTCAACCTGGTAGGTAGGGGAAACCAGTCAGACCAGTCTGGTAGCTGCCAGACTCTATTGTGCTCTGGTATGCTGACTGAACCTGCTCTCATCTGCAGTGCACAGCAAGGTGGACTTTTCTTTCCGCATGGGTGTGCATTGTAACAATCGTTCTGCAATCTTTTATAACTTCCTTATTTATTACTGTCTCTTTGTTAGCTTCTTGCGTGAATGACCAGTACACAATAAAAGTCCACAATGCTTCAAATGTATTCCAAATAAAGTCCAACCTTACATTTAAAGTGTGTTTTCAACCCAAGGTTGTCCGATAAGAACAACAAGCAACCAAAATGGGCTGGATATTTTTGTGGTTTAAATAGTATACAAAAATATATAATTAACAATACTAATATTTTATTAATATTTTGTGATCATTTTCAATTCAGGTCTCATACCACTGGCCTGCTTCTCTGTAGGCCAGCTGGTGCACATAAACCATCCCTAGTGTCCCAGTGTTGTGTTGATCAGGCATCTTATCCTCCTGTGGCATAACATTAGTGTCGTATGGGGAAGCTAGCGTGCGGTGCTGTTCTTCTCAGGCTGTTGTTGCTCGTTGTACCGCAGTGCCGTTCCTTGTTGATCAGCCACAAAGAACAAGCCTTTAAAGCACCCATGTTGACGACAGCAAACTCATTGGAACACAACCAATGAAATATGCAAATGCACTTCATTGCTTGCAGTTGCTGACAGCAAGAATATTCTATCGTGTGCAACATCCTTTCGCAACTAAATCCTTTATGCATCCTGCAATTTGGTCAATGCAAAATGGAATCCATAATAATATTTCTAATATACTAATTTCAATAAGAGTGATTTGAATGTATGACTTGTGGCGTGATTTTTCATATCAGTGGCCAACATGGAGGAACAATAAGTTATAACCCTTTGAAGCAACGACAACTGTGAAAATGTGAGTTTGAATTTGACCCAAATGTTCTCATCCTGCAGATGCCCGTATCTGGCTGTCCACCTGTCTCCTACCATACCCGTGTTTGCCGTGGTCCTCTTCCTGTTCGTCATGGCGATGCTGCTGAGAACCAGCTTCAGTGACCCAGGGGTTCTGCCACGCGCGCTCCCAGAAGAGGCCAGCTTCATCGAAATGGAGATTGGTGAGTCCGAGGACTGGAACGCACTTTTCAGCTTTCAGGGAAAATAAAAAATGGTTTGAGTGGGAATAGGGGAGTAAGTCCTGCTTTTATTATTTCTGATGCTGATTTTTTATTATTTTGTTATCATAAATATATATAAAAAAAATACTAAAAAATAAATATATATATAGCACATTTTCATACACCCTTATAGTTGGTGTGTAATTCTCAATGATGTCATTGTTTCTTCCATAAATAGTAAATGTATTTGCATGTGTATGCTTGGTTTTATATTATTTGCTTAGCCAAATATCTGGTTGTAATGACTGTCCTTTTGGAAATGTAAATATTTTAGTCAAAGTATGTCCGAGGCATAAATTGTTAAGCACCCAGGCCAGCTTTGTGGACAGGAATGGAGCCAGAGTTCTCTTGATTTATTCATGTCTGTTTTGCTGAAGGATGTTAAAAGTTTTGTGTGGGCTGCTAGTCCTTGGATGCAAAGCTCAATTCAGCTTTTTGGTGTTCTTCATATTTCAATCTTAGTCTGATGCTAACAGAGAATACCATAGTCAAACCTCATGCGTTTGGCTGCCTTCCAGATCCTGTGTGTGTCTGGTTTTTCTTGCCAATATATATAGTTTTTCCCTTTTCCCTCCATATTTTGAACAGTTCTTTTTGAATTTTCTATGATGCTGCCCTGCTTGTCCAGACACTCCTGTCATCTCTGCATGGACTAACATGCCTCCTGTTCCCCTTCCTCCCTCCATCTCTCCCTCCCTCCATCTCTCCCTCCCTCCATCTCTCCCTCCCTCCCTCCACCTCCCCCACACACAGCTGTATCTCTAGGTGGTAGCTCTAATTCTGTGTTTACAGCCATCCACTGCTCTATGAGACACTGTCTTTTATGAGAACCTTCTGGAAGGTTCAGAAGTTTCAGATATGGTTGCTCGCTGAGATGGGGCTGTGCTAGCAAAAGCTAAATGCTACGCTTTTTGTTGCAGCTGTGAGTCATACACACAAATCGATGATAATCACACCGTGGTAAGCTAGCCATCAATAGCTATCGTAGACAAGTGATGGTCACTGGGCGTTACCTGCAATAGACGAGAGTGGTTATCACAAATAGAAAATGTATTTTTGGCTTTCTGGTTGTTGTTTTTCTGGTATGACCTTGGCGTAACCATCTGGTGTCTAACAAATAACAACTCTTTTTTTTTAACCGTTATTTTACAGCTTCTTTTGTTTTTGCATCCTACAACAACTTGTGAAGTGGCCCAAAACCAAATCCCTCCAAAAATAACAAACCATTGTTTAAAAATGTGCCCCACGGCAGTGTGAGAGGTGCTAACCAATGTGTAATTTTTCCAACTCTTCAAAACAGATCCACACAAAAAACTCAAAAAAAAAAAAAGCCAAAGGCAGCACTGTTTTCAGCTGAAACTAAATTCACCCGTGTCTAACAGTTGCCTTAGAGGCCATTTCCACGTACCAATGGCCTGTTTTACGTCCGGCAAAGGCATAGCAGGAATTGTGGTGTGAGTGACCCAGATCACATCTGTCTGGGTTCAGAGGCAGACAGACTGATGATGCCTGCACTACATTGCCACTTTATCCTGTTGGGGAGTTAGTGGTCCTGGGGGGGGGGGGGATGCTAATACACACAGACACACTTGGAATCCATAATGGCCTCAGTCGAATGGGCACCAGGAGACTGAGCCACGGTGCTGGCCTCATTCCTCATGGGTGATGACTCATGACTTCCTGTTCAGCTGTCCCCATCGCATGGCTGCACCCTCACCTACTCTGAATCCATGATGGGGTGTGGGGGGGGGGGGGGGGGGGTAGGAAACAAATCTGTTGTCTTGTGCTACATTAAACAAAAATCCGATTGGAGGGTGCTGTATGTTTTATGAGCCTCTCTTGTTCTCAAAGCGCCCATAATACAGAGACAGTGAAACTTTATTGGAGTACCGGGTTGTCATGTCGTTCTTGTATGGTCTCATTGGTGGATAATTATTGTCATGATTTCGCTGGCCTGGTTTGTAAATGTATTTACTGAGCAAATGCCGTATATTTCTAAATTGTCTTGATGATGTTTATTTTGGCGTAGGTCTGATTGTTTGGCTTTACAGAGATAGAAGAGTGGGTTCAAATGCCCCGACGATCAATAGTGCGGAACACTCACTGTATAATGGCGCCCGGTGTTATTGGAAATGACTAGACCATACTTCCAGGTCACATGGGTGTGTCGATTATGCAACGTCAATTAGGCCCTTGAGCCTGTGCGTGTTTGTATTAAACCTTTGTTTGACAGATATCATAACGAATGTCGAGATATCGATATCGAATGATGAATTAAAGATAACGCTTAATTTATCATTTTTTTTTTGAACAGAGGCAGCCAATGGGAACGTCCCTGCGGGCCAACGGCCCCCGCCACGTATCCGGAACGTTCAGATCAACAACCAGATTGTGAAGCTCAAGTACTGCTACACCTGCAAGATCTTCCGGCCACCGCGCGCCTCCCACTGCAGTATCTGTGACAACTGCGTCGGTAAGGCTCTGAACCTGTGTGTGTGCCCGGAGCTGACTTTGACGCCACAAGTGGTCAATCTGAGGGGAGTGTCTGAGGTCAGCCTGGGGTAGGCTTATCAGGAACAACAGGCCTAACCCTAAAACCAATCCCTTATCCTTAAGACTAACACAAAGCCTTACCCTAAAAACAAGGCCTAACGTCTAAAAACAGGGTAGGTTTTTGTTGCAGAGTCAGGTTTGGGGTTACCCTAACCCAACAAAAACAAATTCTTATCCTTAAGACTAAGACAAAGCCTAACCCTAAAAACAAGGTCTAACGTCTAAAAAACAGGGTAGGTTTTGGTTGCAGAGTCAAGTTTGGGGTTACCCTTACCCAAAAAACCAAACCGTAACTCTGTAACAAAAACCAACCCTGAAATCTAATCTTAACCATACAATCTATCGATAAAACCCTTCCCCTTAAGCTTAGCCCTAAAACGTAGCCCTTACTCTACAACCAAAGCCAACCCCTATACAATAAACCTAACCCTATACCCTCAAATGTAACCCAGAACCCAAACCTAACCATAAAACCAAACCCTAACCGTTCAACCAACCCTTATACCAACCTAAATCCACCACAAAACCAAAGCGTCACACCTTTGGGCTTGGGGGTCTGGGGGTCTGAGACCGGAACTACCTGGGAAGGGTACTCACTGGATGCTGCCCTGGGGCCTACCTCGGGGGGGGGGATCCCCTGTGATCTCTGCCCACTGTGATCCCTGAATCACTGTGCGTTTGTGTAACCACACCCCCTGAGGCCATATAGACATGTAGATATCTTTACACTATTTTCTGCCATTGATTGGATCTGAGAGGGGCTTTGAAGAGTGTGTGGCTTCACAGGTAACACAGACCATGATGAGTCCTACAGAACAGCCTCAGTCAGCCACTGCCCAGTCACCGAGAACACTGGGCTGTTTGTGTTGAACACACACACACACACACACACACACACACACACACACACACACACACACACACACACACACACACACACACACACACACACACACACACACACACACACACACACACACACACACACACACACACACAACACACACACACACACACACACACACACACACACACACACACACACACACACAGTGAGCAGATGATGCAGCAGTTTTCTTCTTGGTTCCTTTCTTGCTAGAAGCATATCGTTCCCTCTTGTTATCTAGCATATTTTTAGGGTGGAGATTGTATCTTGCGTCATGCAGCACAATCAACTCTTTTCATTTGTGTTATTATGGGAGGTTTTGAAGCATATTACATGTTTTTTCAATCTGTTGTATATGATTAACAGTTTTGAAAGAGAGAGTGTGGCGTTGTTGCCATATTTCCAGCATTATCTGTGTGATATTTCACCCTTTTTGTTTGTTTCCTAGTTTATTAGTGTTTATTAGAAAGTCTGCTGCCTAATGGGAAGGTGTGCAACGTGAAGTGTTACCATCCGACCCTTCTCTGTCTGTTGCAAAAGAAAGCAGAAGAGAAGTGAGAAGGGAGAAGTGTGTATATATAGAGAAACGGTCGGGCTATGTTTGGACATCAAATGATACTCGCATCAAATGATACTTCCATCGCTGATGGAAAAAGCAATGTGATCAAAAATAACCTGATCAAAGGTTTTGGATTATGTGAAAAGATCAATAATCGTACGTATAAGCCTTTTCAGCTAGATTCTTCTAAGATCCCCGACATTCAGTGTGTTGGGATGTTTGTTTCCTTTTGAACTTTGTGGTTGTAATAGACCCTCTGCTACCAATAGGGGCAGTGTTTCGTACGACGCTGTTCTAATCACCATCTTTTGCCTTTCCTTCCCGTCTCCAGACCGTTTCGACCACCACTGTCCCTGGGTTGGAAACTGTGTGGGCAAGCGGAACTACCGCTTCTTCTACCTTTTCACCCTTTCACTCTCCCTGTTGACCATCTACATATTCACCTTCGACATTGTCCATGTCGTCATGCGTAAGTATTTCAGGAGGCCGGTGTGTCAAATGTTTTAAGAAATAACAGTTGTACACAACAAAATGAAAGGTGCATGCTAACCGTACAAAAGCAAGGTTTCTCTCTCCTGACGTCACATTAGTGGGACTGTAAAGAAGAGTCATTATTTGACAATGGGTTCCATCGCGACTGATGATTACAAGAAAAACAGGCTCATGCTTACAGATAAAAAACTTTGATGGAAAGATTGGACAAACACAGCTGAAGGAATGTGACAGAACAAGAACAGCCGTGTTTGACACTATCTTGCCAGCACATACCTTCACAAACAAAGGTACACATCCATGCATGTTAAATATTAAACCACAGCCTAGCTAAGGCAGGGCTCCCAGAGAAGTGTGATGTCACGTGGGAGGAAGAGTGACTCCATGACATCAGGTTATGCTTTTGTCAATGGCCTTTTGTTGAGAACTGGGAAGCTTTAGCAAGGGAACTAATTTACATTCAAAATAATCAGCAAGTACACAGGATGCCAACAGTGCAGCTAGTGCTATCATACTGCTAGAATGCTGTGTTTGTATCGGAGGTTCCTCATTACCATTATTAAAGGTGTGTGTGTGTGTGTGTGTGTGTGTGTGTGTGTGTGTGTGTGTGTGTGTGTGTGTGTGTGTGTGTGTGTGTGTGTGTGTGTGTGTGTGTGTGTGTGTGTGTGTGTGTGTGTGTGTGTGTGTTCTGCTTCACAGGCTCGGTGGACTCTGGATTTCTGAACGCTTTGAAGGAAACCCCTGGAACATATCCTTGAGGCTACTACCCAAAACTTTCACCAGTTGTTCTGTGTGTGATGCAAGAAAAAAAAGGAAAAACTATCATTATCAAAACATTGATATACATTTGCAGAAGATTAATAATTGCTCTGCCAACCATCCTATCCAATGGACTGTACCAACTGTTCTATCCATCACACATCTGGGTGGCCACTCCCACTTGTGTTGTCCATAGAGAGTACATTTTGACATGGCTTGTAATGGCTAATCAACATCCCACCTGCCGGTAAAATACGGACCCTTTAACATAGCATTTATTATTCATCTACAAACAGATATAACGTTAATGATAAATTCATCAGCTAAAGGCTTATAAATTAATGTTTTCTTAACGTTTGTTCATCATTTACATATGTCTCTGTAAATGCATGCGTGTAAAATGTTCTCCGTATCCTATATCCAAGTGGTTTTCTTAATGAAAAGCCACTGTGTTGGAGGTGCTCGTCTGTTTCTTCACTCTCTGGTCAGTGGTTGGCCTGACCGGCTTCCACACCTACCTGATCTCCCTCAACCAGACCACCAATGAGGATGTAAGTGAGCTCACACTCTCCTATACGAAACTGACGCTTGTCAGTACTTGTTTATAATCTCATAACAAACTTGGGTTTATTAGGATTATAGTGGGTGCTTTATGAGGTGTGTGTGTGTGTGTGTGTGTGTGTTACGATCATTAATAAATCTAGGGGGATTAGAGTGAAGTGCACTAACGGGGTCTGTTTGTGTAGTGTAGTCCATCGCCTTCATGGTTGTAAAGAACCTGCATAGTTGTGTAAACATTTGGAAGTTCAACAGGTCACCGACTTGTTTCCTTGACAACAGACCTGCTGTGGTCGAGATTAACGAAGTGCCAGGCAATACATTTGCATTGAGAGAATACTTCCTCGGAATTTATTTTGTATGTTTGAGCAATAGTTTCTCCTAGCTAATCTAAATTCTTTCTCAGCCTATGTCGTCAACTGTTTTATATATATTAATAATTGTTTTAATATTTTAATGTCAGAGTTGAAATATTATTGAAATGTTTGAGTAGAGTAGGGTGAGTTTAGGCATACATCACGAATGCTAAATGTAAAAATGACACATAAGAATTAGTTTGCAACCAGTGACTGCCCCAGATGATGTAGTAATTATGTAGTAATTATGTAGTAACTACATAGTAACTACATAGCAATCATGTAGTAACTAAGTATAAGTACTGCTGGGTTTTGTCTAGGGCTTTGTTAGCCCAATTTCTTTGACACAAGCTCCGGCAATTACAGCACACATGGAAGGCTGTAGAAGACTTCAGATTCTCTCCTCCTCCTCCTCCTCCTCCTCCTCCTCCTCCTCCTAATCCTCCTACTCTTCCTCCTCTCCTCCTAATGACTAATTCATCATCCCCCGTTCTCTACGACAAGCGTGCCTCGTTTGCGTCTTTATGTTTTTATCATTTTAAACCGGTAATGGATGGTTTAAGATAATGGCTTCCTCTCTTCTTCGTTTTTGCGTCTTTTCTTTGAAATGTCCCCCACACCGGTAATGAAACCAAATACACCCATTAGAATAACAAGACAATTGAGGACCAATCCTGTCCATCCCAAGCCTATCTATAACACTGATTGGTCTAATAATAGACACGTCGATTCCTACAGGGGTTGGGATGGCTGCCAAAGGATCGGACGGAGAAGCAGAAAAGGGAGGAGACGACAGGAGAGGGAGGGAGGGAGGGAGGGAGGGAGAGGGAGGGAGGGAGGGAGGGAGGGAGGGAGGGAGGGGTTGACAGAGAGAGGGCACCTTGAGTGGTGTGTCTGGTGGTGGGGTCTCTCTTGGGGAGGGTGTCTGTGTCCACTACACGTTCACACCAACAAATGCTCCCATAAGTAGTGAAGTAATTTTTGAACTCCAGGAGGGCGATCTGTATTTCATTTTTAATGTTAAAACTCACTTCAGTTGAAATGCTGCTATTTGGAAGGGATGCTTTGGAGTGGGTGTGTTTGATTCAAGGCCAAAAGAAAATAGTCCACAAAGAAGACTTATTACTTTTAAGTGTTCAAGTATTTTCTTATCATTGGGATGCATGTTATTCTTCACACAGGTAGCGTAGAATATTCCCCTCCAGCCAGACCTCATTACCAGAGCGTTTTTGTAGGTCAAAGCCAAGCCTTAAGGAACATGATGCTAAAAGTGTAACTGATTTTGAATGCAGGTATGCAGACACGAAAGGCGAAGCGCCTTTCAGAAGCATGTACCGGATATTTGCTATGTTTGGAATAATTGATTGGTCTCCTGGTGCCTGGACATTCCTTTCTGAGGATTTGTTATGCTGTTGGAGATAAAGTGAGCTTGGAGTCTGCTGTCAGGAAATCTATTTTCCTAACAGAGGTGTGTGTGTGTGTGTCTGTGTGTCTGTGTGTGTGTGTGTGTGTGTGTGTGTGTGTGTGTGTGTGTGTGTGTGTGTGTGTGTGTGTGTGTGTGTGTGTGTGTGTGTGTGTGTGTGTGTGTGTGTGTGTGTGTGTTCATCCCTAGATCAAAGGCTCATGGTCAGGGAAGAACCGAGTGCAGAACCCCTACAGCCACAAGAACATCATGAAGAACTGCTCTGAGATACTTTGTGGACCCACGTACCCTAGGTAAACAACCAGTCCACCCAGCCAGCACAGAGCATAAAGCAGGGCGGCGTGCAGCAGCAAGGCTAGGGTAGCAATAACAAAAGAGAAATGGAGCTGCATGTTGATTATATTAAAGCAGTTTAATGAAAGAAAAGATCTATTTTGTTTGCTCTAATTAAATATCTGCACATGTGTGTGATACTAACACTATAACATCATAAAAGCACATAAGCTAATAACATCATAAAATTTCTGACTGCAATACCAAAAGGCTTTTAAGGGTTCCCCACTGAGCCCTGCCTTCTCCATCCTCTGTTGAATACAACAATGGGAGGTTTACTGACTGGGGTGTTTTTTACTGTGTTTTCTCACCAGTGTTCTGGACAGACGAGGAGTGATGCAGCAGGACGATTCGCCGTCTCTTACGACTGCTGCCACCCCCTCCTCCACCAGCGACAGCACGGTACCACAGACCACAGTAAGCCGACGCACGCACGCACGCACGCACGCACGCACGCACGCACGCACGCACGCACGCACGCACGCACGCACGCACGCACGCACGCACGCACGCACGCACGCACGCACGCACGCACGCACGCACGCACGCACCCGCACGCACGCACGCACGCACGCACGCACGCGCACACGCACGCACGCACACACGCACGCACGCACGCACGCACGCACCACGCACGCACGCACGCACCACGCACAGCACACACCAGCACAGCACGCACGCACACACACACACACACACACACACACACACACACACACACACACACACACACACACACACACACACACACACACACACACACACACACACACACACACACACACCCAGGCACACACACACACACACACCCTTTCTTTTTACTCTTGCTCCATCAACACAGGGGGTTATATGTAGGCCCCCGAAGTGAATAATCTCATGTTCTGCTACTTGTTGGCTGTAGCTCATATATACAAGTCATGATGGAGAGGCCATGCATGTGTAATGTAGGTAAAGCTGCAGGAAAAAAAGTAATTCCTTTCCTTGCACTGCAGTGACTGCTGAAAGTAATCTGATCTGTTCTATATATATACTCCATGAAAGTATGAAAATGGATTCAAGCTGTTTAACAGAAAATGGTACGACGCAAACAACCTTGAAAAGATACATTTTCAGGGTGCTTTGCGGAGGTGACGTTTGTCGAATGTTTCGTTTTTTATAGAACAAGAAGATGATTTATTTAAAGGTGACATTATACCACCAGGTGTGAGTGTGATTAGCGGTTGCAAGCCGTTTTGAAAATCTCCCTCTTCTGACGTCACAACTGGGCATGTCCACCTAGATGTGTGCTGGATAGATCCGTCTACCATCTCTGCGTCAGAAAGGGCCGACTTTGTGACGGCTAATCAGACTCGCACTTGGTGGCGTGTCACGGGACCTTTCAAAGAATGACTTTCCCCCTCGTGGGAGATTTGCTTTACTTGAGAATATTCCCCCCGGCCGCTGTTATCTCTGCTCACGCGTCTCTCTTGCTCACGCGTGCCGTCCTCTGCGCACAGAAACCCACGGCGCCGCTCATCCCCAACGAGCACACGCCGGACGACGCCAAGCCCAGCATCGCCACCTCCACGGAGATCAGCACCTCCCTCACGGAGGAGTCGGAGTCCACCGCCCAAAAGGTCCCGCCCCTCGCCTCGCCCGAGACCGATGTAGAGGCGTCCATCGCCAAGGCGGCCGCACACTAGCTTACGTGACGCAGAGCGGGGAGGTGTCCGCTCTGGTCCGCTCTTCCTCCAACACACCCCACCCCACCCTCCCCCCCACCCTCCGACGCTTTCCCTTCTCCCAGACGACATTCCTTCCAACAAGGAACTAGGGGATAATAATCCAGATTTTCCACATTGTGGTGCAGGTGACTAATGAGTTCTCTGAAGTCCTGCCCTACTTTACACTGGAGCCCCCCTCTCGGACGCTTGCGGCCCCTTCCCCTCGTCTCACTTCCAAACGGCGGCTGCGGCAGAACTGTATGATGGACTGTATCGCTCGGTGTGTTGGGGGGGAAGGTGTGTGTGTGCGTGTGTGTGTGCGTGTGTGCGCGTGTGTGTGCGCATGTGTGTGTGTGTGTGTGTGTGTGTGTGTGTGTGTGTGTGTGTGTGTGTGTGTGTGTGTGTGTGTGTGTGTGTGTGTGTGTGTGTGTGTGTGTGTGTGTGTGTGTGTGTGTAATATAACAGGGGAAAAACTCAGACTCTTCCTTAGGTCCCTTGAGCATTGCATGGAAAAAGACATAGGTAGAACACTCGTGGAACTTGAACTTAAAAAAAAAAGAAAAAGAAAAAAACAATACAAGTGTACAACCGTGTCCACACGTTGTCTATGGGTTTACTCTGCTGATTGTCAATGATACTTTATTTATTATAGCTGTGATGACTCCTATTGTTCAAGGCCAGTTCAAATATACTCTGTTAGGTTTGCAAGTGTCTCCCAAGACAATGTTTCTTCCCTGGACACGTGTACATCATTAATCGCCATACTTTCATCCCCGTCCTCGTTTTCTCCCTCAGTGCATACAGAACCTACCCTATGCAATCCATGGTTTTAATAGTTGCTCTGTGATTAGTTATAAGTGTAGAGTCCAGTTGTGCACCTACACGAGTAAATATAAGTCTGTCTGTGCACTTTGATGATGTCTAGTAATGGGGGGGGGTCTGAACTGAGATACCGGGAAATATCTCAGTGAACGTCCCTTCTAGATCAATCGTACTTTGTAATCTGGTATTGCTGCAATTACTACTGTTATTCTCAAACTTTGGATTTTTCTTTCCGATTTAACGTTGACTGCCGTCTTTCCATTTTTATACACATGTCGAGGGGTGTGATGCCGTTGCTATGTCGTGGTTGTGCAATGTTGCTCACATCCAGCGCTGACATCTGAACAGTCACAGTGTTCGCTTTGGGTATGCGAGAGCGCAGGCCAGGTTGCTGTTGCTAAGTCGCAGTACTAAAGTCATCAGTAACAGTGCCTTAACATAAACACGTTGCCGTATCCGTGGCAACAGCGCCGATGTACTACAGGGTAAACCGGCCAACACCCCTCGAGCTCTGAAGTGAGGCTGATGATGATGACCGTCAACATTTTCCAAACTCTCCCGATCAGACAGGATGGGAAGTGGGGGGGGAAAAAAATGCGGAAATGTGCCCCGATGGCAAAGAGGGAGATTTTCCTCTCACGTCCGAGTAAGAGCGAACGAGAGTGTTAGAGTGAAGTCAGGCTCTGCAGATCAAGTATCACTTCTTTAAAGGGAATCAAGAGCTTTTCTTTCACTTACTGTCCATTCCTTGTTCAAAAAGACAAAACAACGCAATTATTTTTATTTTATTTATTTGAAACACATCTCTCTCTCTCTCTCTCTCTCTCTCTCTCTCTCTCTCTCTCTCTCTCTCTCTCTCTCTCTCTCTCTCTCTCTCTCTCTCTCTCTCTCTCTCTCTCTCTCTCTCTCTCTCTCTCTCTCTCTCTCTCTCTCTCTCTCTCTCTCTCTCTACTCTTTGTAATCACGTCTACTGTTTTGGCTATGACTGTTGGTCTGTGCAGCAGTCCAGTCTGCTACTTCTGAAGTCACTGGCTCATTATCACATGAAATAAGGCATATGATGGTGTTAGTCACACATTACTGCACCACAGTTCGTTTTTTAACCACCTCTGAATTGTGACAGCTGTGGAAACACAGCGTTTTTTGTTTTTTTTTAAAACAAGGCCTGAAATGTCATTTTGTTTTAATGATGATAAGCCAAAATAGGGAGAGGTTCTTTATGTTAAAGGGATGTGTGATGCTAGTATGTATTCGTGTCATCGTGCTGTATGCAAGGCAAGAGTCGACGTTTCTGAAATATAACTGTATAGATATTTGATTTTTAACATCAGTATTATTCTTGATTTCGATCCGGAGATGATGAATGAGTCGTTCAATACAACAGTACTTAAGGTATACCATCTGTAGGATTAAATGAGTTGGGATTTGATATATTGAACAGTATAATCAAGTTGTGTGACATCCTAAGAGAATTATTGTGAACATGCCAAGCGCATCGTTTCTGTAAAATGTATAACAGTAAATGCTGACCTTTTATAGTTTGAAAGACTCCCTAATATATATATTTTCCTTTTGAGATGCATTTTCATGATCAATGTAAAACGGCACTAACACCAAATCATTTAATTTACGTCCGTTTCATTTGGGATAAACCAAATTTGACGATGTATCCATGGACACTCTCGTGTAGTTTATTGCTCTGAATGACTCCGATGGCTCAGAGGCACCGAGAAGCAAGAATGTATATGATTGGTTATTCATGGATGATTTCATATCATGTCATTTCGTGTCATTAATGTTCAAATGAAGTGTAGGATGTTTTTAAAAGGGAAAACGACGGAGGCTTTTAGATGAGACACATTGGCCCTATGTGTTTTTGCAAATAATTTTAAACAACCAGAATGCGTCCGATAGTCGCTTGAGGTAAGTCAGCGTTTGCTTATCGTTTATCATTTCCATGATAACATTAGTCGGATCCGAACGATGTGATCAATCTATTAACCCAAGCATCATGTGTATCAATACTGTACTATGCCATTTATGGAATTCCTATTTATGTTGCCCTTGTTTAGTTGATAACACTGTGATTAATAAGTATTTAATTAAATTCCCTTCACTTGTTTTTACATGATTGACGTGTCTGGTAAATAAAAATTATTGTCTTATTAATTGTGTTTGACTTTCGGTTGTATATTTTTTTTCAGTGCAATCTGAGGACATGCCACAATACAAGCAACCATTCAAAACTTTTATTTAAATTCTATGTACAACAAAGTCAAACTCTTTAATATATACAAAGTAAAAAAGTAACAACCAACTGATTGGATTTCAGGTTAACTAGTCATTATAGCTAAAACAGTTATGAAACTTTGATACTTACCGTTTACACCGTATCAAACGGCATTCTTTTCCCTTTTTTTTGTTTGTTTCAACAATAAACGCAACTATAATTATTTAGCATTATTTCCATAAAGCATAATACTTGCATAACGTAATAATCAGTAACATAATCAGTTTTGATCCATGATAGATGAACACCTATACTTAATGCAAAATGTGAACATGGTTAAAGATTTGTAAAACAAAAAACACATGGCTGCATGTAAAATGTGAACATGGTTAACGATTTGCAAAGCAAAAAACACACATTGCTACATGTGTGTGTGTTGAACCCCAACTGTAGCCAACAGTATTGCTCTTCATATCAGGAAATCATTGTCTCTTCGACTTCTGTCCTCATTCCATTCTCCCAGCCGTTCCTCTCCCATTGTACAAGACATTTGCAGTGGTACCTTACCCCCTACTGGCCTCCTGGGGAACTGAGGGATCTAAAGCTGTTTGCAAGTGGTGCTCTTCCTCTAAAGTGTGTCTATTGCACCGTCAGGTCCTGTAGCTCCTGCTGGATCTCATCCAGCTTCTCTGTCTGCTCCTCCTGCTCTGTCTCCTCCTCTGTCTCCTCATGTAGAACCTTGGTCTCTGTCCTTGGCTCCTCGCGTAGGGTCGCCAGGTTCTCGGAACTCTCGAAACAGCCCGAGTCCCGGATTTGCTTGCTTTCGCCCTCGGCCGACGCCTCCTCCTCAGAGTCCGATTCTGCCTCAGCTGAAATAAAAGAGAGATGACGACCTCTATGAAACAGAACATCTCAACGATCCACCATGACACATCTGTTGAGACTCAATCAGTTTGGGAAAAAAGTATATGTTGTAATTGATCCTCCTAAATCAATTTTTGTGACCCTCAGGAGAGTTGCTAATGCAGTAATGTTGTGTTCTAACAGCCCAGGGATAATACCCGGAATGGTTGTCAAATCACAGGTATCGCTACAGTCCTTCTGTTCAAATTGAACAACACATAAAGAGCATTCTGAGGTGCAGACAAGATCGCATATCAATGCCTTCCTGAGAAATGGCACAATAATGATTAGAACTGCAAAACATGACGAGTGTACGATTCAAATGTATGAAATGTATCCGACTATCGAATGTTCTGGAGCAGAAAAAGGCTGAAAGGCTGATAACAAATACAGAAGGGTATCTAAAGGGTACTTTCATGAAAATATATTCACAAACTCAAAAGAGGGACCTCTTCAAACGTGGCTCTCCTGATGAGGAACAGGACTACCATGACTATGATTGCTATTGAATATTCTCCATGTGTAGCGGGCCTGTGGGTATGATCCGGATGTAAACGTACACTCTCTCAGGAGCTCAACCGCCTTCAGAATCTTGCTGCGCTTTTCGGGATCGGTGATGTTCAACTCGTTCAGGTGACATTCCTTCAAGCCCCCGAAGTCATCGATGCCCTTGAAGCCATGCATGGACAACAGAGACCCCAGCTCCTGAAACAAACAGATAAAAATATTTTATTAAAATGATACATAACCATTGATGAACTGAGAACATAATGACGTTAACTGCTGATCACTAATTAGCAAACGCATCTTAAACAGCCAACATATTAAAAAGCGCATTGCATGCTATGGCGAGGAGAGTGGTAGAGGCTAGCATAGCCCTATCATCTGACAGGAGGGGCGACCGCACAGTGAATTCTCTCCAGGGAGGGTGTAAACTTACACAGAGGCCGATCCTGTCAAGGACGTCCTCCAGCAGCTGGTGTTTGCCCCGGGCCTCGCTTGTCCTGCTCTGGGGTCTCTTTCTCCGGACCGGCGGGCTCTCCTCCGGCAGGATGTTGACGTAGATGAACTTAAAGGACCCCACCTTGGTGTTCAATTTCCCCGTCCAGATTCCCATGGGGGGCTTCTCGATGATCTGGATTATGTCACCTTTCTGTGAGGGAGAGGTTTGATTTAGTGAAGCTACAGCACTCTGGAGTCTTGGAGGATGGAGTCTTAGTTATCACAAGCCAAACCAAGCCCTGTGGCTAACTCACCGACGTACTGTATGCATGGGCTATGTTTACGTTATACAACTATGCTCATGACAACGCACGTTAGTGCCTTGGATGACCTCTCACCTGATCTCATACTAGCTATTTCAGACTCTGAAAATAGGGGCCAAGTGGCCCTGTTGCCACACTAATCACCCTGGAATGACCAGACCTTTTATGGTTCTTCTTTGGCAGGTTTAGACTGCTCAACAGCCCAGATAAGCAATTGGTAATACACATTTATATTTAACACCTGGTGCCTTCAAATCATTCCCAGAAGAAGACCACTGCTTTACACAGAGGGGGGTGGGGGGCGTACTTGTAGTTTGAGTGACTCCATGTCATACGGGCTGGGGGTGAAGTCGGTGTGGACCAGGGCGCGACCACAGAAGGGTCCGAGGTAGGAGGCCCCTTGCTCTTCCAGTCTCATGCTGTCTCTCTGGCTGTAGCCACTGTCCAGGCTCTGTCTGTCACTGCCTGATAAACACAGACGTAAGCAAACCCAACACTGTATTCAAATATTCCAGAAACACTCAGATCAGATTTAGTTGCTTGCTGAACTTGTTTTTTTACGTAATACATGGGGGTTTATATCGAGGAGGGTGGACAGTATAATGGCTGCCACAATCTCCTCTCTGTCTCCCCGCACTAGACTTTCTACCCTGGTTGGCGGGTCTTTCAGCGCCATGGCACCGAAACTCTGGAATTCCCTTCCTTAATCCCTCAGTGACTGTCCCTCCTTCCCGCTCTTTAAAGCTCACCTCCAGACTTTTTCTGTCTAAAGAACACTTCTCCTCTTCCACCACTGCATAGACCCTCTGTATATATTATTTATTTTTTATGTTGGTCTACTATCTGTTCTTCCCTATCTTTCTCAGTGTGGGCTCTCATGAATCTGTAAAGCAACCTTGAGTGTGAGAAAGGCCAATAAACAATAATAATAAATAATAAATAATAAATAATAAATAATAATAAACAATAAACATATTATTATTATTATTATTATTATTATTATTATTATTATTATTATTATTATTATTATTATTATTATTATTATTATTATTATTATGCGAGTTCAACTCGCATAATAATAATCTCTAGAGAGATATTGGTTTTGATCTCCAATCGCAGAAGTCTAGTTGTGGCATCCTTGAACTAGAGGCCCTCGCACTTCACCTTAAAGACATGTATCTGAGATGACTCTGCTAACGCATGTTTACCTGCAGAGAGTTGTCTGGACGGAGGGCCTGACACCGTCTCTTCGGATCCCGAGGAACCGACGGAAGTTCTGTTCCGAGAAGCACTCTGATCGGGAAGCCAGTCAGATGGCGATGGGGTGCTCTCCTCATTACTCTCATTCTTGGAGGACGATGGAAAAGTTGTGGTAAGTTTAAAACTGGGACTGGAAACCGTATCGCACATAATTATACTCCTAATTCTACCTCAACTGCTATTTTCTTCTATTGCTATCGACATTAAAATAAATCTCCAACTAATTACTCTTGCGTCTTGCTTTTGGGTAGCCGACTGGGGTAATGTAGTACGCTTAATGGTGGATAGTTTTAGATCTTCAAGTCTTAACCAAGTTTGACCTTGAATTGTAATTAGTAGTACAACTTTTAAACTTTGAACTAACTATTTGATATTATACCCTATAACTTCCAGCAGTTCTGAATCAAAATAAAGACTTTGTGTGTACCATGTGATCACTAGGGGGCAGCATTGTACGTATTTTTGCGAAAGCAATGTTCCCCAAGCTCTTGGGGAAGTATAGGTCATTAAAGCTGCTGTATTACTTTTGTAAGAACTTTTATCTCTGCGCTACCTCACATTTCAACTAAAATAACTTGTGTGGCTCATATGTATTAAACAGTTTCAAGCAATTCTCTAAAAATAGGTCTAATGTTACATCATAGAGCTACAACTGTACACAATGTATATATAAAAAAGATGTATCTGAAAGGTTTCTTTAAAAAATATGCCTATAATATATTTGCTATATTTTCTCATATTGGAATGTCTTTGATGGGCCTCACCCCCTCCTCAGCCAGAGCTTTCTGGACCTGCTTGGATGTCTTGCGGGTCATAGTGCGGGAGATGACGTTTCGCCATGACTTTCCCTTATTGCTGCCGCTCTTCACAGCTTCATCCACAGTGGCATTCTCCTGAAATGCCATTGATGTTCTGGTTACTGGTTACTGATTACATATTCATATGTTTCATAAAATGTTTCATAAAATTGTCAAACTGTTTCAAATGTTGCAAATGCTTAGCAGGATTCAATGACTTTAATCATGTAAGGTCTAAAATCAATGTTGTTTTTGCTGACAATAACATTCATTGAATACAATTAAGTATTATAAAAATGATAACTCATTGACTTTTCCAAACAAACCAACCCTCAAATACTCTATGTGACTGCACACAGACATACACCACTTCTATGCACACACATGGTTGAGCACACATCCGCATATACACACAGGCACGCACCAGAAAATGTACGTGCATACGTATCTTATAAATGCATACACAAATACACATACATGACCATCATCACCAGGGACGTCAGGCTATATAAACCAGGCAACATGGACTTGAGACCTGAGTGAAAGCTAACAGTGCTGCTGCCAGTTTTTATGAGGCAATAATCCCTGGCACTGCGAGAGCCTGTCTGCTAACCTGTGCTTCTGAGACACAGGTTCTCTGCCTGGTTGGCTTACACAGGACATCCTGTCTGAGTGCAAAAGCATAATGGCTCGATGCAGTGCAACACCATCATCCCCAATCTCACTCTCTTTCTTTTGAATTGCATGTTTTGCCTGACTTCCTCCCGCGATGTGTAAAGTATGACGAACACAATCCACACAATACAGCGTTTGAGGAGGAGGAGGATATTTTATCGAATTCTACGCTTTTATAATCTTATAATCCACAATTTCAATCTCAATGAAATTGCGCTTTCATTTGCCTTCAGCTACAAGGCACTGTGACACTTCATTTAAATACATCTATGCTGGGGAAACATGCTGAGTTCCCATTCGGAACCTATATCTAGGAACTGAGCAGCACAAGGGAACTGTGCTGCTCCTTCAAATATATGTGTTCCCTTTTCTTTTCTTTCTTTGTGTGTGATTATGGTTGGGTGAATGGGCAAGTGACCAGGTGAGAGAGTGGGTAGGTGAGTGGGTGAGTTGGTGAAAGAGTGATGGGTCGGAGGGGTGAGGGCGCGAGTGTACATGGGATGGAGTGAGTGATTGGGTGTGTGAGTGAGTGAGTGAGTAGTTGAATAAGAGAGTGAGTGAGTGTATATGTGCCTGAGCGAGGGAGTGAGTGAGTGAGTGTCTATGTATGGGAGCCAGTGTTCATGTGCGTGAATTCCAACTCACAGGCTCATCCCAGTGTAGTTCTTCTGCCACTACAGGAGACTTGGGCTTCATGAAATCCTTGAAGCTGCTGGACCTCTGAAGACTGATCTGGAAAGACATTGTAATGCATTGCAATTAGCTACAGTCACATGACAAAAAAAAGTCTGTCTACAGTTATGTATTTTGTTTCATGATTTGATCTCAATCATCATTGTAAATCATTCATCTATGAACACACATTTTGATTTTGCATACTATGTTACTGTGAGGTACTAGTGTGTGGAATAGAAACTAGACTAGGATATGTCATTTCCTGAGCTACTTATCAGTATCGGTAATCAGAAGATTATAATTTTCTTGGTTGGAGCTTGTTGTTGTTGGTGGAAGAGCCCAAGAGAGATGAATCATTACACAATAGTTATATAAGAATCACCACACCGAGGGACTTTTTAATCTGATTTTTTTTTTTATTATCATCCAATTATTCCAGTCTGAAGTAAGATTTACTTGATGAATCCCATGTGGGAAAGTACATCAAAAAGAGAAATACTAGTTCAAGTTGCCCTTATTGAGGAAGAGTAAAAAAATCAAAAATTGAGATATTGTGTAATTTAGATATTATCTTCTGTTATTGCCTAACGCCATCGCCTACTGGCATCACGTCTTGTAACATGAACGCCCTGGTGCGCTGCTAACATGTAGAGGTGACTCTATTGTTGTACTGGAAGATACAGATACATCCCTATGTGGCCCTGAGCTACTTTACAGTCTACAAGCATAACTCAATCCGTCTGCAAGTGTCTTGGTTGACACCACAGGAAACAGATGCAGCTTGAGCAACAGCCCACCAATGAGATCAGACATTAAGCATTAACCTTGGTAGTCAACCTTGGCTTTAGATGTGTGTGTGTGTGTGTGTGTGTGTGTGTGTGTGTGTGTGTGTGTGTGTGTGTGTGTGTGTGTGTGTGTGTGTGTGTGTGTGTGTGTGTGTGTGTGTGTGTGTGTGTGTGTGTGTGTGTGTGTGTGTGTGTGTGTTTTATTTCATTCCATTTTGCTTTTTTTGAGTTCTGCTTCCTAAAAGCACTTATCTCTAAACACAAACCCTGTTCCTCATCACCAAATACATGTATGAATATGCATGAACCTCCTCCTGACATTTATCTGCGCTGGTGAAGGCAAACCGTGTTACAGCATTGATCAGACCGCAAAACCAACCATGCAGAATCTGAAATGTGGATCTGGTGTGGGGTGTGTAGGAGTTGAGGTCGCCACTAGCAGGAGGCAAGCAAAGCCACGAAAATGAAATGACTCAGGCTGCAAGAAACTTCTGCAACATGAGTCATTAGAGGAACTTCAACGTAAACGTCTTCGACTTTGTGTCTTAATCTTCTTATGCCTAAAACAAAATACTTTTGTAAGCCTTTTTTTTTTAGATATCTGTTTGTGTATAAAAACTCACTCAAAATGTAAAATCTGCAGTGGAGTAGACACTTAATGACACAAAGCACATTACATATCACCTCATTACTGCACAGTTTCAAGAAAACTAAATGGAAGACGAAAACTACAACAGCAGCAGCATCACCCTAAATATCAACAACAATAACAACCACCAGAACAACAACAGCAGGCCGGCATCTCGCTCACCTTCTTCTTTGAAACCTGACCCGAGTCCTTCTCCGAGGCGTTGGACGTTTTCCTCCTCAGCATCTTCTTCAGTGGCTGGCAGTGTCAACACAAAAGAGCCCAAAATAAGGATGGGGATGTGTGTGTGTGTGACTCTCGTTTCAGGGCTTTCAGCGCTCTGATGGAAACAGAGGAAGGCTCGACTACCTTTGTGAGCAGCTCGCGACAGGAAAAAGTCAGAGAGCCTGAAAGGAAGTCACGTGGTGAGACAGGAACCAAAGCAGGGGCAGTAGTTATGCTCTGCATTCTGCATGGCTCGTTATTCGTCAGTATTGCACACAAGACGGATTTCACGTACACACTCACACTTAAGCAGTGAGCAAAGACTCTGAATCCAAACACGAATACCATGCTGTTATTTATTATTCAATGTATATGCTTCATACTATGTAATGCTATGGTGAGATCCATCATTTAGAACAAATGGTTAATGAACCTAATTACTTAAAAGCCTCTTAAAACTTAATTCTGTTTTAACTGAATCCTCCACATATTATAGTGCAATGTGCACTCACAATCTATCTAATCTATTTTAACAGCCTACTTCTGCAATGTTCATAGTCAGTATAGGGAAACATGAATAACATCAGCGGCTTGGTGCACTTAGTTGTGTGGGGTCATTGAGTTTGTTCAACACGTTCTAGTGGTTAGGATGACTCAGGTTGTTTCTATAGTGTCTAGACCTATAGGGTTTAGGATCCATTTTCTATTTTCTTTCTTTTTTTGCACTTGGTCATTCAAATGCATAGTTCTTTACGTGTATGATGTGTGATCCACATTCATATAAGGTTTAACCTACAATGAACGTGCTCTCTCAGCCAAGAGAGTCCCAGAGTTTTGTCTGCTTGCGGCTACCCCATCTCTAAGATGAAACAGTAAAGACAGGAAGGGGTTGATGCTAGCTGGCTCTGTAACTATCTCACGATACACATAATATTACCCGAAGACTCCAAAGGTTGTTGATATTTCTAGCACTGTAAAGCCCTTCACAGTTTTGCATGAAAGGAAACCTACTGCTGTAGACGTTACCAGCTTGTGGCCCTTTTGAGCAAATAACTGTTGCAACAATAAGAAGTATGGAAGTGAGAGATAAAAATGAACAATGTAACAAGCTGAGCAATGTGCTCTAGAAGGAGAGTCAGAGTAGTGGAGTTTTCTGCATAAAGATGCACGGCTTCAACAGAAGTCATGAGTGTGGCCTACAGGCTGCTCGTCACCTTGTACAGCTGTGGATAGATCAAAGTTAAACTGGGTCACTGTGAGACTCAAGACTAGGACTTTTCAGAGAGACATCGATGAAGTCTCCTTAACCCAGACTGAGGAGCTGGCAGAGTAGGCAGTATGAGACACGGACATTGTCCCTGGCCAGGAACACGAACACTATGAGTGGTGAGAGTAGAGAGGGGAAGTGAGGGGTTTCATTTTAAATAGAGGCTCATTTGAATAATTCTGTGAGGTGCAATAGCCACACAACAGGGAAGGAGGCTGCCCTATTTGTGCTTCCTGTCTTGTTCCGATCAAAGAGTGGCTTTGACTTCCTGCAATAACAAAAGCAATAAGGAATGAACTGACATTTTGTTGACGATCGAGCAGTTTCATTTGATGCAGGAGTATCAGAGGTTAACCTGCGACACAACTAAACCAATGTTAATGAGTTAAAGTCAAACGTCGCTCAACAAACCTCAAATGTGTGTTGGCTAGAGCATCTAGCTGATATCTTGTTAACACCAGTCCATTGTTCCTCTTTCATGAAACCTGCTTTAATCAACTTAGGGTGACTATTTCTTTTCGAAACACAGCTGCATGTGTTTCATCTGAAGTACCTCTCAACTGTCTTTGTGCAGGGAAAGATTTATAAACTAACTAACTCATGATGGCCCCTAACCCTATTGAGCAGAGTTGTAGTCCCCACTTACACCTTCATGCAGCTTTGACAGGGGGGGGTTGCCAGGCAACCATTCTTTCATACGTAATGGCTCTTCAGATGTGGTGACTTATCGGAAGTTCAGTAAATTGGAATTGTAATGCAAAGGTTTCGCCTTACAAACACACACACACACACACACACACACACACACACACACACACACACACACACACACACACACACACACACACACACACACACACACACACACACACACACACACACACACACACACACACACACACACACACACACACACGCGCACACACACATCAGAGCAACACATGCAGACTTAAATGCCCACAAAATGACGCATGCACGCACGCACGCACCGCGCACGCCACACACACACACACACGCACACCACACACACACACACACACACACACACACACACACACACACACACACACACACACACACACACACACACACACACACACACACACACACACACACACACACACACACACACACACACACACACACACACACACTATTTTACTTGTTTTAAACAGTGATTGTTTTAAAGAGTTTAAAGTGAGTTAAAACCACTTCAACAACTCTGGCAACATGTTTTAAAAATGCATCTGGAACAAACCTTCTATCATTGTTGGGTTTAAAGCAATATGAGACAATAATATTTAAAGAGCCTTCATTTATTAGTAATAGAATATCCATTTCCAAAAGACCCCTTTGAGAGGGTATACAATTCATAATTTAAACATGTAAGACATTTCACAATGATCATATTCATAGAAAAACTAAAAACAATTACTTTACAACTATTGTACACGCACACACACACACACACACACACACACACACACACACACACACACACACACACACACACACACACACACACACACACACACACACACACACACACACACACACACACACACACACACACACACACACACACACACACACACACACACACACACACACACACACACACACACACACAAGATTGATTCTAGAAGTAAAAGAACACCAGTGCCTCTCTATAAGCGGCTCACTGAAAGAGGAACAAACTCGAGCGAAGCATCTTTATCACTTCAGAAATCCCTCCGAATCTCCCCTCTGCAACAGCGTCATCTCTGGTAAAAACACAAAACACACCTTGCTCTGAAATTGCATCACCTGCACTACCGACGAAAAGCGTTTTTTTTCTGGAGTTTCCCCAATTCGGTGGATCTCTTTAGAAGTCTCCGATATAGACTACACAAAGATTGAGTTAAGAGACTGAGGGATAGGACAGTAGCGAAGAGGTCATGGTGGTGGCGCGAGAGAGAGAGAGAGAGAGAGAGAGAGAGAGAGAGAGAGAGAGAGAGAGAGAGAGAGAGAGAGAGAGAGAGAGAGAGAGAGAGAGAGAGAGAGAGAGAGAGAGAGAGAGAGAGAGAGAGAGAGCGAGAGCGAGAGCGAGAGCGAGAGCGAGAGCGGGACGGTGGTGGTGGTGTTCCTCAGAGGACGTGCTGGAGTAGCGCCGCGGTGAGGGCGGCCACGCTGAGCGTGAAGGACAACAGGGCTCTGGAGGACCCGGCCGTCTGGAAGGCCTCTGTGTTCTGAAGCATCCACGCCTTCTCCCTCTGCAGCCCCTGCCGGTCCAGCTCTGGGCCCATGTGCACCCGGATGGTGTCGTAGTAGAGGTTCAGCCATCGTATCTAGGGCAGCGGGAGAACCGAAACGTATTGGGTTGATATTTCTGTGTATCTTCAGCAGATGCACACAAGCAGCCAAGCAATAAACATGTATTGGTTGTGCTAAAATACCTTAATTTTTTTTTCTGATCAAGCTGTCAATCATAATATCGCATCTATAGAAGGAAATAAATTGCTTTTTTTTTGTGTGTGTGTGTTCTGCTCCCACGTCCAATCACACACACACACCGCCCACACACCGCAGAATGAACACAGATAACACAGGGTTTATTTACTCTTTTTTAGCTGTGGGTTGAAGACAGCAGCCTCATGGGAAAGTCAGCGATGGGGGAATTCATAAAGAAACACGTGTCTTCAGGAAAATTAAAGAGATTTAAGATGTGGTGGGTCCCAAATTGGTTTTAAACTAGTGAAAAGATTCAAAAAAATTAAACTTCAGTGGTCTAAAATTCAGGCCTTGCACACATGACCCCGGATAAACTCTGGGGAGTCAGGTCCAGAGAGGATCAGGAGTTGCCCCTTCACACATGCAGCACACAACCAGAGATAAGCCATATCAGATGTGTTGACACCTATTGGAGATACTCTGTATAATCGAGGCAAGGGCCGGTGCCCGGGTAGAGTGTGTAGGAGGCAGGACGTGACACAAACAGTACGAAGAGAATGCAAACAATGCAGGCAAGAAGAGAAAAGTACGAAGCAGCTACACACTGGTTTAGCTCCAGTTGCATGATAGGTCATCAACATGTCAGCCATACGCCTACTCGCTTGTTGGGAATTCTCTGGCTCTCGGATTCGCCAGACTTTACACTAGCGGCCTGGCCGGGTAAAATCCTGAGGGGCGGATTTGGACATTTGCGTTCACACAAACAGCTCCAGCGGGTATTATCTGGAGTATGTCCTGCTTACGGCGCATTTTTTTAAAGGCCTACAAACATCGACATTTTTTTTTACTATATTTTAACTATACATTGACTATAAGTTGACTGATACTTTATATAATAAACACATATCCTGCAAAAACAACAATAACAACCTGGAAAATAAGACAATTATAAGGCACAATCTGGTTATGAAAAGAAATAGCAACATAGAGTACCTGTTCCTCACTGAGGAGGGTTGTATCAATCAGTTTCCGGTCGTACGGTACCAGGGACACAGTGTCAAAGGTCAAGTAGGTCTGGTCGTTGTACTACAGGGTAGAAAGACACAATTGAGGCTGAATAACATTTCCGTATGAAGTTAGTGTCAAATTTTGTTTTGGGTCAACTCTACTGACAAATGAATTCCTGTGGTTCATTTAGATCAAATATATGTATT
>OLKM01000064.1:393715-398715 GCA_900291075.1 Melanogrammus aeglefinus
AGGTTTTAAGTGAGTAAGCATGTGTGGGTGTCGGCTCTCTGGCTCCCTCTCTCTCTCCCCCTCTCTATCTCCCTCTCCCTCTCTCCCTCTGTCTCTGTCTACCTCTCGTCCCCTGCACTATTTCCACTCAGTGTGACTTTCTGATAAGTGTGAGGAGCAATGTCTTTGTTGAAGGCTGTTAGGTGGACGTTGACCTCCTTCCCCTGCTGTACCATTATAAAAAAGGCAGTGTATTAAATCGAGTTCCACTCAATGACTGTACGATAGCTGCATTAGTCAATAAAATACATCCCTGGGTTGATGCAACCCACAATTAAGGCTGGTCATAGTTGTGGGTTACATCTACTAAATTATCACAAAGACCTCTCAAGGACCCCCTCATATGCACCGGTTCTTTTTTTATAAATACACATGCAGTGCATGGAAAGCCTGCCAAGCCAACGCCCTCTTCAAACACAATTATTGCTGTGAGAAGGCCATGGCCAGCGGGAAACGGTGGAAAGAAGAGGTCAGCAAGGCTGCGTATACTCCCAGTGTGTTTATTAAGCAGAACATCAATGGAAAACCATATCAGCGAAAAACATGTTATGGAATGCACAAAACATATATATTTTTAAAGTACTGTAATAACAAGCCATCAAACTATATGTAAGAACACTATATGTCATATATCTATTTTCAACTGTCTGTGTTATTTTCTATCATTGTATTTTTTTCTTCTATTTCAAGAATAATATTCTTTATGTATCCTTTATGTACCACCTGATGCAGTACCCTGAAGTACCCCCCAGTGGAACAAGTACCACAGGTTGAAAAACACTGGTCAAGGCGGATGAGGGAAGCCGTCTATCATTACAATAAGGAATTGCAATGAATTACCACATTTAAATGTATTTAAAAAGGATTTGTCTAGGGCGATGACTGTGGCGCGGCCATGTGCGAGACGCTGCAGTTGTTCTGTGGGAGGCACTGGTAGCAACAGGATGTGGAGATGACAGGACAGGGGAAGATGATAGGGAGTGAGGGGGGGGGGGGGGGGGGGGGGTTGGGGTAGGGGGGTTGTGGGTTGAACCAGGGGACTGTGTCAGAACACAGATGCTCACGGTCTTTCCAACATTATAGGAATGGAGCCCAGGATCTCTGTGTTGTCATCTGATCCCTGTCCAATTACTGCATAGCAACAGCATCCACCCTGCCTCCCCTTCGCTCCAGCCCACTCCTCCTCCTCCTCCTCCTCCTCCTCCTCCTCCTCCTCCTCTCCTCCTCCTCCTCCTCCTCCTCCTCCCTTCCTCCTCCTCCCTCCTCCTCCTCCTCCTCCGTCCCTCTTCCCCCACCTCACACCCTTCTGGAGAAGAAGAATGATCTATCGCTGTTGGTGTTTGAACGCTAGTCTGGCTGGCAGAGACACCTAATGGGGGTGGAACATATGTCAGTGTGGAGGTCCCAACTGTCGGGACGAGAGGATCTTTTTTGAGCAGTTAACATATGTTTGGTCGTCTGGAAATAAAATGATTCAGACGAGGAAGGAAAGAACTTTATCACGTGAATCACCTTTGCATAGAGATGCTTATTTGGGGTTAAAAAGGGGTATCGGTTGCCAGACAAAATAAGACAGTTACATTCTACAGTGGGTGGGGATGGATAATTCTCTGGTAGACTAAAATAAAGGTAATTTATATCGGGATAATATTGTTGCCGTCTATTAATACTTTCATTCCTTGCTTTTCTTCCGTGTAGGCAAGTGTTATAAACTCTTGTTTACACGATGAGCAGAAAGGAGGAGGAGACTGAGAAGGAGGAGATTGATGAAATGAAGGGGCGTATTGTAACCATGGGTGCAGATATTTTTAACCGACATGAGGTTATCATTATCAGTGTTAGGCATTCCTGAAGAAAAACACCGTCTGAGGAATTGGATTATTTCTATGCACATTCGAACTAATAGAATACTGATAGGGCCTATGGACATTTGCAATAATGTATCTTTTGTGTCCACTGACGCATTGGAACTTGGCATGAGTTTGACATTTCTATAGTGAAAACACACATGGAGCGCACACGGCACATTGTTTAAAAAGGAAAGTAAAGCAGCAAGTTTAACAATGAGATGAACTGGTTTGAACTTTGAACTTCGACCAACCAGACCAGCACAACAGACGGGATCAGATGTTAATGTTTGGTTACACTTGCTTGTTGTTTGAGAAACATTCGCCAAATATCAAATCAACGATATGGAAGAAGCAAGAAGCTAACAAGTAGCTAAAACAGTCTTACCTTGTAACTCAAAAAAGTTCATTCAGTCTAACTTGATATACCCCTTCTGAAGACTGCAGGAAGTAGTCGAAATATGTCTGGTACAAACAAATGAATACTAGTCTGTTTACATGAACATACAAGTTAATTAGTCTTACCTTGTTTTGTCGTTTTATTCACATTCAGAAATGTCTTTTTCAAAAATTAAATTATTGACATCATAGTTAAAACGACGACAATATTCACAATGTTAGTTTTTGCTAGGAATTGGTATAAGTGTTCTGGGATTAAAAACTATTGGCGTCTGAAACTGAACCTAACTGACTGCGTATGTGATGTAGAAATAGGCTGTTAATTATTTATTTGTATCCTAATGGTCAGTACCAGCGTTTAACCACTAGGGGGAGTAATGGCTCTATAGATAAAACGGTGGTGAGTAAATTGTGAGTATGGCGTTATTAACAGATAATAATCCGTATAAGGTTTGGCTTCATTAGATTAACTTTGATCTATTCAGTTGTATTTTTTCTCATTGTTATGATGGTTTATAATATATTATCAACAATAACTAACAAATTACAAGGACCTATATTGTGTCTTTTAAAAAGTTCCACCGCTTTAATAATGTATGCATAGGTCTTCCTGTAATTCCTGATTCAAACATGGACTCTATCGATATATGAGAAAATGAGACAAATTATCCCTACAAAGAAGTATGGAATTGTAATTATAATAATTATTAATAACTTTTTTATATTTTGTGATCCATAAGATTGTAACTTTTTGTATTGTTAATTGAAATTGCATTGAATTAACTTTTTATTACATGGATAATAGTTGGCATGCACAATGAATCGACAACAACAACTTCTGTAAAGGGCTGGGGGATGTGAACAGAAGGGGGCACTTGTGACCAATGTATTCCTTCTTTCCCTCATCCATTTCAGTTTGAGCCACTCCTCTTCATCAGAAAACTAGCTCCTCAGTTTTCGCTCATCACCTTGTCTTACATGAGTTATATGTAGTACCTGTGTTTGTGTGTGTGTGTGTGTGTGTGTGTGTGTGTGTGTGTGTGTGTGTGTGTGTGTGTGTGTGTGTGTGTGTGTGTGTGTGTGTGTGTGTGTGTGTGTGTGTGTGTGTGTACGCGCGTGTGAGTGTTTGTGTGTGTGTGTGTGTGTGTGTGTGTGTGAGTGTTTGAGTGTGTATGTGTGTGCGTGTGTGCGCGTGTCGTGTGTATGTGCATCTGCGTGTGTGTCTGTGAGTGTGTGTCTTACAATGTGCACGTGTGTGTGTGCGGGTATGTGCATGTGTGTCTGGGGACTCTGGATGTGACAACCCTCGCAGCTTGGTGAAAAAGGCTCAAAGTTATGGGCCAATATTAATAAATGGTAGCCGTGGCAACAGTGTGGAGTGTATGAGTCAGACAGAGCAGTAGGGAGAGGGGAGGGCAGGGCCCGTGGTCACCACCAGGTATGGAGATAAAACAATCGTCACCATCCCTGATGGTTCAATCACAACTCATTCAATCACTATCCGGCTTGTTGATTGGCTGAATTCATGACAGGGGTTGCCATGCAAAATAATGTGACATCATTTGCAAACCATTGCTCTGTGCCATCCCTCATGTTTGATTGAAGTGTTTGGTTACTTTTCAACCAAGCTTCAATCTTCAGTCTCCTAGTTGATGACCAAATCTCGTAATAATTTGAATGCCACAGGGCCAACAGAACAACTTAGTGCTGTCTCCTCTGAGTGAGAAATGGGTCTGGGGATTAGTACATCTAATCTTCTGCTGTGTTGTCCGGCTAGACTTTTTTTTTATCATATGCAGGCTAAAGTAAATCAGGTTTGATGACATGTCTAAAAGATACAAATGATTAAAGCAAATACAAATGATTTAAACCACAGCAGCGGTTTGAATAAGCATAGTAGACCGTTCTGGACCCGGGAGCTCACAGCTTGGGTGTTCCTCCACCAGCGCCTCAGGGTATATATTCTAGGATGTGTTGTGGTTGTGTTGTGCATTCCTCCACAGCCCTCTGGGGAACAGATGATTATTTTAATGAAAGCCGAGAACGTTTTTTTTGTGACCAGTCTACTGAAGACATGGGTTGCAAATAAGCAAATGATCCCCTTTATCCTTTCGGACTAGGGAACATCTACTTGACAAAAGTAGGATGACTCCACCTGCTAAGTATGTAGACAGCGGGCCTTACCTGAAGCGGCCCACGTTCCACTCCCTCCTGTGGTTTTATGCTACACATCATTCCCCAATCGCTTCCCACCCATTTCCCCATCTTTAATGTCCTGTCAATGAATCCCATGTATAGCCCCTCTATAAATATATATCTATGAATGGGGCAGAGCAGAAAGTATACCATAAAGAAAGGAGGGGACATACATACCTACATGCATGTATGTCTGGGCTGTGCTTGTGTGTGTGTGTGTGTGTGTGTGTGTGTGTGTGTGTGTGTGTGTGTGTGTGTGTGTGTGTGTGTGTGTGTGTGTGTGTGTGTGTCTGTGTGTGTGTGTGTCTGTGCGTGTGTGTGTGTGTGTGTGTATGTGTGTGTGTCTGTGCGTGTGTGTGTATGCGCGTGTGTGTGCGTGCGTGCATGTGTGTGCGTGTGTGTTTGTGTGTGTGTGTGTGTCTGTGCGCGCGTGTGTGTGTGTGTGTGTGTGTGTGTGTGTGTGTGTGCGTGTGTGTGTGTGCGTGTGTGTGTGTGTGTGTGTGCGTGTGTGTGTGTGTG
>OLKM01000064.1:403715-423715 GCA_900291075.1 Melanogrammus aeglefinus
ATGTTTGTAAGTATGAGTCTGTGTGGCGCAAGTGTGTGTCTGTGTGTGTGAGTGTGTGTTTGTGTGTTTGGGTATGTATGTGTGTGTAAGTGTATGTATGTGTGTTTGTGTGTATGGGTATTTATGTGTGTGTGCATGTGTTGTGTGTTTGTATGTGTATGTGTGTTTGTGTGTGTATGCATTTGTCAGCGTGTGTTTGTGTGTATGGATATGCATGTGTGTCTATATGCGTTTGTTTGTGTGTATGTGTGTGTTTGTGTCTGCATTTGTCATTGTGTCAGCTAGTTTGTTTTCTTAAAGGTATCTATAATTGTTATCTTAAATTGGCTGTAGGAATGTGTTCCGGTTTAATTATATAGGATGTTCCCCCCATGTGGGGGAATTCCGTTCCACTGGCTAATCTCTGAACAGCCAACTGGCCTACACGCAAACATTCACGGTATTGAAAAAGGACAGTGTGCTGCTGCACGTTCACCTACTGGATCAAAAAATCCATCCATATATGTAAATCTCAAATCTCTGGAACATTATTCGTGTAGGCAATTATATAATGTATGGGAAACGTACATTTCATATATCAAAATAGTCATTCGGTAGTCAAAGTAAGGACATATTGGTCATGATGCGTATTTTGAATAGAGCAGTGCACATTCCGAGTGTCCTCAAACACTGCGGCCAAACGGTGGCTAAGACATTCATTTTGATATTTATAATTTCCTTCAAGCCTTGTTTACGGTACAGACAGAAAGGGGAGAAGGCTCCCCATCTAGAAGGTGGGCCGGATTTAAGACTTACCGCACTAGCCATGCTCATGACCGTGCATTCAGGAGCTCATAATAGGCTTGTGAAGGGATAAGCACGGTGCCTAACTTGACCTCTGAACCCCACAGTCCCCCACCCTCCCCCATCCCACCCCCCTCCTAGGGAGTGTGGCCCCTGAGCCTCCCGGCAGGTCCCACAGCCACAGGATAAAAAAAAAAGGCGCCCTTTGCTCATTTGTCCGTTTCCCCCCTGCAAAGTTCTCCTCCATCGTTTTTGAGGGTCGTAAAATGCCCTTCCCCTCGCCGTCTCTGACCCCATTACAGGGGGAGTACGGCATGTCAAGGCAGCCAGTCAAGGGGCCTATTATGCACAGTGGCTTGGTTAATCTCTGCCCCTGTAAACCTTGGAAATATAGAGCAGGGAGCAGTTGTCAGAGGGAGCTTTAAGCTGCCTTTTGATGCAGATATGGGATATTTAGGGAAGGATAAACAGACCTCAGCAAAAAAAAACAATACAGTTGTTGATCTGTACTTGACTGTAAAACCTCCTCCCTAAGAGAGTGCGGTTTGTTACAGGGGCTTATCTTTGGAATATTTGGACATATTTGAGATGGGCATTAACGATGCTGTCGAGATATGAATACTTTGAGAAACATTACAAAAGAAAACCTCCCAGAAATAATACGTCCAGCTCCAAACTGCCTTGTTCAGCAAGCTTTAAATGTAATCTTTTTGAAAAAATATATTTCACAAGCTGATACGGAGCAGGCGGACCAATAAAATGTATGAAAACAAACAAACCCAATTGTATGTTTTACGGGCTTTTCAGCACCTATAAAGGTATCATTTTAACACTGCTCTTGTAAAGCAATGAAAAGAAAAAGAAAATGGTGCCCCATTAAACCCTGTCATCGTGTGCTCGGCTTTTATGGGCGTCCGCAGCGACCAACGGAAAACTGGAAGGAGCAGCGATCCGCACGCAGAGGTTGACCCCAGACCACATATTGAGCAGGGGCTGCCTGCGACGAAGCCCTGAGCCGTTCTGAACACTCTGCTGTCGCTACTCTGGTGACAGAAGCTATTTATAGCTCATTTCAGACCTTCCACTTCTTGTTCCTGAGCTATCGCTCACCTTTTATAGCACCCTCATCTTTTATTTCAGATGATTGGACCGCTGTTCCCCCTATTCTCAAGTGTCTTAATCCTTTGACCAAATGCCTTCCTCTGCTTTTCAAAAACACATCACTTCTCGGGGTCGGTCAGCTTATGGAAAGCCACACATGATTCATTGGAGGTGAAGGAAAATGTGAATTATTACGTGTCGCACGGCCCATTTCCATAATACTCAATAGCTTTTGTGTTGCAGGTGAAATTGTGCGTTGAATCCTGTCTGAAAGGATTTTAATTGCCGTTTAATCTACTGAGAATTCTAAAGAAATCTCTCTGACTCGACTCTTATATTTGCCTATGGTGAACAGGGGGAGACCCAGTCTGCTCAGCAAAATAATACAATACAATATTCATCACCCTTGAGTGGTGTAATGTTTAGCTGCAGCAAATGAGCGTGAAACAGGGGGACTGGGGGAAAGAGAGAGAGAGAGAGAGAGAGAGAGAGAGAGAGAGAGAGAGAGAGAGAGAGAGAGAGAGAGAGAGAGAGAGAGAGAGAGAGAGAGAGAGAGAGAGAGAGAGAGAGAGAGAGAGAGAGAGAGAGAGAGAGAGAGGGAGAGAGAGGGGTGAGCATCTGCTCAGTCTGGGTTCATTAAAGAAATGTTCAGACCAGATGAGTGACCAGTGGCTTCATGACATCTGCCCTTTTTGTTGATCCATTATCTCAACCCCGTAGTCTCTCAAAGTGAAGCAAAAATAAGCAGAACGCCTTGGCAAAACAAAGGAATAGTCCTCATAAATCACCAAGAAGCTCATCGGGGGTCCTCATCATGAGGGCCCCCGATGAGCTGCTGGGTGCCTTGTTGATTTTCAGTTATAAAGGAAAGGGAAAGAAAGGATGCAGTGTGTATGTGTGTGTGTGTGTGTGTGTTGTGTGTGTGTGTGTGTGTGTGTGTGTGTGTGTGTGTGTGTGTGTGTGTGTGTGTGTGTGTGTGTGTGTGTGTGTGTGTGTGTGTGTGTGTGTGTGTGTGTGTGTGCGTGTGCATGTGTGTGTGTGCATGCGACTTGGACGCATGTGTTCATGTGTGTGTGTGTAGGTGTGTGTGTATGTATGCACGTGTCTGCGCATGTGTGTGTGTGTGTGTGCATCTGTGTGCGTTATGTGTGTGTGTGTGTGGGTGGCTGGGTCGGCAGAGCAATCGTAAACCTCGATGGGACCCTGTAAACCATCACGCCGCATTTCCTGATTGTACATCTGACCTTTCAGCAGCAGCCATTCCCTCTCCCAGCAGTACTTATAGCAGGTTTTTCTTTAGCCCGGCGAGAGCCCACAGTTAAAGCCAACGCTGGTGCCTTTAATGTCAAGTTCAGTTAAGAGGGAGGGATAACACGTCTGCATAGAAGGCTGTGATACTTAGTGGAGCACATCTTTAGGCGCTGGGAGAAGATAATACGCTTGACTGATTGTCTTGAGGAAAGCATGTTTTCTCACTGGTCCATGACCTCACAACCCCGGAGAGAGGGGGACGTCTCCTACAGGGTTTTTCGGTGCAGAGATTAGGATGAGTTAGGTCCAGGGCACCTCTCCCATGGCGTCGGCGAAGCAACGGAGACACACAGAGCACTCTGAACGGGAGTCGACCCAGCGCTTTAGCCATCAGCAGTTTTCTGAGCTAGATCACAGAGGAACCGTTATCTCAAGTAGTGTTCAAGAGGAGAGAAAGCCTAATGTTTTTTTAATGTCGTGCATTGATTCATTTAGGCAGGCTATGCCACATGAGTATTTAGAATAGTTTGGATTCAGTCGTTCATCTTCTCTAGAATTTGTCATATCCAATGCTGGAGATTTTTTTTTTTTCCTACTGGTTCAGTAGCACTCAAGCATCATTCAATGTGTTCTGTTTCCTGGCTCTTCATTTGTTTGCTTTCTACATCCACCGGGACAGTGAGCATCATAACCAACAATGATGATCAACTAGTTCCTCATAATAGCTGTGATCAAGAACAGTTCCTGCACATCCAGAGTCACTTAGCTCCGAAACACCCACCATCAGAGATGCCTACAAACATCCAGGGATGTTTTAACAGCACAATTACACACTACTCTCTAAGATTGCCCATTCATTAGTAACCAATCAGTATTCAATTAAATCAATCGGCTCACATTTACGGCATTACCTATCATGCATATACAACTGGAAGGATTTTTACCAAGTAAAGGAGAAGCACGTTGAAGTATGTTGGGAGAGGTTTCACTAAACATTCACAAACTCCCTAGAAATATCAACATAACAACCACTTTCCCAAAAGACGAAAGACTATACTCTCTGTTACGTAAACTCCTGGCACCATTGTCACCGACAATCAACCTTTGACCTCACCCTCCACAAGACAAGACAACAACTCTCTTAAGCAACAACGAGTATATTAAGTCTGCAGGTGCTCAATATCCATGATGGACAACAGTAAAAAAAAACAATGGCCACATTCTTGGCGGTGTTAGGTGGATGCCGAGGAAGTCCCCTGGTCCAAGTCGACATTCTTTTGAAGCGCTTCCTCCGTGCCTCCCGCTGGGCGACCTCGCCTCACGACGTCTGCGTGCGGAGGGCCCCGCATACCTTCCAGCAGCCGACACATCCTCCACAGCCCGGCACTCCACTGCCGCTCGCAGGTAGCAGGTGTGAGGCGAGGGGGGGGGGGGGGGGGGGTGCTGCTCATGTCCTTCCCCTTCGCTGGGCGAACAAAAGGCAGAGGAATGCAGGAGAGGATGCCTGTCGACATGCAGCAGATGGAGAGGAGATAGGCTCTGGTTGAATAGGCTCCTGATCACCGGTCAGAGATAGGCTACACACGAGGGGAGGTGTTGGGGGGTGATGGGGGGGGTATAGACCGAGGCTTTTTCTGCCGTGTGTTTTGACAACAGCGTTGTGTTGGACAGGCTTGAGAGAAGGGGGGGGGGGATGAAAAATGGTTTGTGTATTCCTGCCAAAAAGCTACATAATTCAGAGTGTAACTGATTATCTTATAATTCACTTTCAATGAGGGTACGGGCAGTGATGTAAAACATGGTTTGAACAGAGTATACAGAGGAGCCGCGGAGACGTGGGTTTGTTTGCCAATCACTCAGAGCAGTAGGAGACCGGAGAGAAGGAGCATGGTCCCACTTCCTGTGTCTGCTTTCCTTTTTTTGTTTTAACCACATTTTAAATATCGCCATGGTGATTGCTGGAGATGGACTGGAGAGCTGAGGCATAATTGCTCCTTCTCAGCCTTCGCAGAGTGCTCAAAGCCCACAGTTGAACAACAACAACGGGCCCTAAATGACTGCAGCAGAATCTGGGCACTTTTCTGCAAGCCCTCACAAAAGCATGATTTCATTTCAGTTTTTTTATCAATAATCCTGTGAAAATCACCTTCTAGTATTTCTCCTTTCATGTGGTAGGTTTTTTAAACACAGTCTGCCATTTGATACGATATCTATATGAAACCTTACAGTTCTCCAGTTTTAACATGAATAACATATTGCAACGTATTAGCTATAGATTTCCAAAACATTGTATATCTATATCTATCCTTCATCATTCATTGTTTTTTTCCAGTCAATTTTTTGTCTGATTTATATCTTTACTAATTTCACCAACTAAATATTGAATAACCAATAAGAAGGACCCACATAGTACATTTGATAAAAAATTCACATTTCCAGTATTTATACTTTAACGATCCAGCAGTGTGCATAATATAAACCAGCATATGTGTTATAATATAAACGGCTGCATTAAAGCAAGCCTGGTTCACGGCACAAAGAATTTATATTCATTTAAATTACCCTATAATGCATTCATTACATTATGTTTTGCAATTATCTCAGGCTTAATGACCCATTAAAGATAAACAAAAATATAGAATTATAAATGAGGTGCAACGTTTACTTTCTGCCTTCTCCGGACTTTTTACTGTATAGAACATCTGCTCTGTACCGTGGCTGTGGTTTAAGTTCTGTTGACTTAGCAAATGTGTGCTCAGCTCATTCATCACCAGTACAGAGTCCACTTCTCAAGCCAAAGATGAGCACTATGTTGGTTGTGGCTGCTTTGTTTTAAGACAATGCTACCTTTTTCTTTCGTGGATATCTGCCACAGAAAAACAAGAGACAACATGAGAGACAACATGAGCCAGAACCACAGGGTGATTCTGCCACACCACCAGGTATTTCTCAGGGGCTACATTCGAAGAAAACACAACAACTACTGACAACCTTGAGAGTGGTCGTCATGGCCACTGGAGTGGCCTCAGCTGGCTTGTCAGGGTGCGCTTAATGGAGCCCGTTGATGGATGACTCTATTACTGTACCAAACTGTGCTGTGTCACCCCTCTTTCCATCCCCACATCACCACCCCTTCCCACCACCCAACCACCACCCCTGTCTCCAGCTGGACAGAGCCCTATCAGAATCCAACTCCCCCCCCCCATCCAAGCCTGTTTTTTTGTCATGATCAACAAACAAGAAATCTAACAGGCAAAGACGCAAACAACATTAGCGCAAACATCCTGGCGATGACGTTGGCTTCTGATTAGCGTGGACAGGAGATGAGTAGAAGAGAATTTGTGTGACCGTGGCCATGAGGTTAGGCCCATGTGACATCCTGTTAGGTGTGTGTGTGTGCGTGTGCACATGTGTGTCCCTATGTGTGTCTGTGTGTGAGTGAATGGTTAAATGGATTGCATTTATATAGGGCTTTTACCCAAAGCGCTTTACAATATTGCCTAACATTCACCCATTCATGCACACATTCACTCACCGCCGGCGGTGTCAGCCATGCAAGGCGACAGCCAGCTCGTCGGGAGCAGTTAGGGTGAGTTGCCTTGCTCAGGGACACCTCGACACTCTAGACTAGGAGGAGCAGGGTATCGAACTAGCAACCTTGCGGTTAAAAGCTCTACCTCATGAGCTACTGCTGCCCTACAGTGCGTAGGCCTTGCATTAAGTCTGGGGGGGTGTGGTGGAAGCGACAAACATGTTGTTCCTCTTATGGCCTATAGGTGGCTCAAAAAGCTGAGTGCAGAAAGAGCGCCATCATTCTTTATCAGCGGGGGAAATCGTAAAATTCAAGAATTTGTTCATGTAATTGTTCTAAGCAAATACGTTTTGCTTCGTTCAGTTAGGATCTCAGTGGCTCGTTTGTCTCCATGTTATGTTTTTTCAGTGTCCAAATCTACACCCTCAAAACATTGGCTGTTTAAGCCAAAGGGTGAACGATTTTTCCCAGTCTATGACAGTGGGGAAGACGGGTCGGCTGGTTTTGGGAATCTCTGTCCCCTTTCGGACGGCCATCGTACAAAAAAACAATTACGAAAAGTAAGGGAGGCTGGAAAAGTTGCTCTTCCATTCCGCTGGGTTACGAAAGTAGAGCAAGGAGACGGCTGACTGGAGAGAGGGAGGCAGGGAGGGAGGGAGGAGGGGAGGGAGGGAGGAGGGAGAGAGAGAGGAGGGAGGGAGGAAGGAGGGAGTGGAGGGAGGGAGGGAAGGAAGGGAGGGAGGGAGGGAGGGAGGGAGGGAGGAGGGAGGGAGGGAGGGAGAGGAGAAGGGAGGGAGGGAGGGAGGGAGGGAGAGGGAGGGAGGGAGGGAATGGAGGGAGGAGGGAAGGGAAGGATGGCGTTGGGGAGGGAGAGAGAGAGGGAGTGGGGGAGGGAGAGGGGGAGGGAGTGGGGGAAGAAAGGAGGGAGGGAGAGAGATCGCAGAGGTAAAGCCGCCACAACAAATAAAGCTTGCGGCCTGGATCAAGGCGCTGCACCATCATCGTCCTGCACGCTATCTGAACCCCATTAGTCAGGCTTGAAGAGACACCACCTCACCCAGCCTCCACCCCCCCCCCCCTCCCCCAAACACACCTTCACCCACCCTCCCACAGCCCCACCCCCCCCCCCACACCCCTTCGCTTCCCATCGGTGGAGATGGATGGGCAGAAGGATGGACGAAATGCAGATAAAACTAATTTGAACAAAGAACTTTTTTCTTCATCTTTTCCTCCTCCGTGGGGGTGTGACCGTCGAAATAGGCGGCTCAGCGTCTGTGTGTGTGTGAGTGTGTGTGTGTGAACATTCACTAATGAGATCCAGGTGTTTAGGGTGTCTGTGTGTTTGGTAGTTTCTGTCTGACGAGACCCCCAACCCCTAGCACCCCGTCCTACCCCCTCCCCCCCACACACCCACACCCCTTGGGCTGCGTTGACCTGGCGTCCTGGCCCCGGGGCTCACCCAGGGACCTGACCACACTGTCACCAGAAATCACCCGCTGCCGTTTGTTCGGTGATCCGCGGTTCAAAGCAGGGGGGCCTCTTTCGTTCTGCTGGAGGGGGACCCCTGCACTGGGGAGGTGGTCTCTGTTTGGATAAATAGCCATCCGATGCCTATCAATACAACACCCCCGTGAAGGATACGTGGGGCCACTTTGTGTATTTTTATGTGTGTGTGCACACACACATATCTTTGAAAACTGTCGCCAGTATGTGTGTGTATGACTATTAGGATGAGGCAAGCACTCAATTCAGATAAAGGTTGTTATGGAACGGGTTGGGGGTAAGGCATGGCATATATATTTTAAAGTAAGGTAAGTTGTGGGCATTGGACAACGAACCAAGGACCTTCTGGCTGGGATTCAAACCCTCTAGCCACAACTTAGTCCTGCAACCCACCTATATGTGTTGTATAGGTGTGTGTTTATACATGGTGGTATGTGCATATGTGTGTCTAGATGTAAGCACTTTTGTCTATATGTCTTTGTGTTCATTTGTGTGGGTTTGCGTGTGTGTGTGTGTGTGTGTGTGTGTGTGTGTGTGTGTGTGTGTGTGTGTGTGTGTGTGTGTGTGTGTGTGTGTGTGTGTGTGTGTGTGTGTGTGTGTGTGTGTGTGTGTGTGTGGTGTGTGTGTGTGTGTGTGTGTGTGTGTGTGTGCGTGCGTGTGAGTGCATTGTTGCACATTAAAATGCTAGACAGCATTCTCTCGCAGATTGATTCAGCTCCCACAGCATTCCAGCATTTCACCATGACCGACAGAAATGGGTTGGTGAATAATTTACCACCTTACGATACATGTTCACTGATAAAAACTTGGACTGTTCCAGTAAGTAGATCTCAGTAGTTTTGTTAATTAGCTTTTATTGAAGAGTGACACACAGGGGGAATCTGCTCAGAGAGGCCTCTAAGTTGACTGTAGCCATTGAGGTTCGAACCCAGAACCTTTTCAAATGGGAATCAAACACTGTAACTGCTGGACTATCCTGTAATCTTGTAGAAAGTTGGCTTATAATGACCGAGTCAATGAAACCAAACGGGTTTGCATGACTCATTTTTAGCAGCTTATACAAGCATCACTAAAGGGGTTTAAAAATTATTCAAGTTGCTGATGAGAGTTGTGTATCTGTGTGTGTGTGTGTGTGTATGTGTGTGTCTGTGTGTGTGTGTGTGTGTGTGTGTGTGTGTGTGTGTGTGTGTGTGTCGTGTGTGTGTGTGTGTGTGCGTATGAATAAATGTGTTCTAGGAGAATACTAAATTACATTTCCACTTAACTCCCAGTCTAGTAATGAGGCATTTTAATTCATTCCTTTAGGGCCTATTCCCGCAACGCAAACATGAGAAGTAAGATAGAAAAAGGTAATTTCCTTATTCAATTATGCCTCTCATTTAGTGCGGCAGTATATTAGGCGTGCTGATAATGAGATCTGGGCGTTTAGACAGGGATTAAACAGACGTGAATGAAAACGTATTCCACACGGGAAGCCAAAGTTGGTTTGGCTCTTAAAGCCATAAATGGTGTTGCCCACGGTATCTTCCGAACAATTATCATATTGTATATCAATTTAAACATGCACGATACGCCTTTCGTTTCGGAGAGGAACAGGAAGCAATGAAAGGGATTTAAAGGCGGCTACAGGGAATCTGTGGCCCTCCGGAACGCGAGAAACTGAGCCTTCTTAAGACGGGGCCCTCAACCACCTGTTTTCTGTAAACACTATCAGCAGCACCCCCACCCAGCCTGGCTCCGTGCCTCCATTACACCCACAGTCTCCCAGAAAATGTGCCCTTACCCCCCCGCCCCCCACCGCCCCCCCGCAAGAAAGATCTCGCTGCCCCTACTACCACCAGCGTCCAGCCCCGAGAGCCCCTCGCGTCCTGGAGGGGATGTCCTGCTCTGTCTTATCATCATCCCCCCCTGGATCCTCTTTGGTGGATTACTCCCGTGGTGACCAGTCAGGGTTGGGTGCCAGCAGACCCACACTGATGGGGAGTCCAGGCTCGTGATGGCTTCCATATGTCACGTCGCTCGCCCCGCCTGGGTTCGCCTCCCTCCCTCTCCTTCTGTCTCTCGCTCTGTCTATCTCTGTCTATCCCTCTCTATCGCTCTATCACTCTCTCTCTCACTCTGTCTCTCTCTCTCTCCTTCTGCTCTCACTCTGTCTCTCTCTCTGTCTCTCTCTCTCTCCTTCTGTCGCTCACTCTCTCTCTCCCTCTCACTCTCTCTCTCTCTCGCTCTCTCTCTATCGCTCTCTCTCACTCTCTCTCCTTCTCTCTCTCTCTCTCTCTCTCTCTCTCTCTCTCTCTCTCTCTCTCTCTCTCTCTCTCTCTCTCTCTCTCTCTCTCTCTCTCTCTCTCTCTCCTCTCTCTCTCTCTCTCTCTCTCTCTCTCTCTCTCTCTCTCTCTCTCTCTCTCTCTCTCTCTCTCTCTCTCTCTCTCTCACTGTCTATCTGCCTCATTTCTATTTTTTTGTTTTGGTGGTCGTGTTTTCCTTTCCATCTCTCATCCCTTCCTCTTTTCTCCTTGTTTTTAATGGGATGGCGGGGGTGACTCAGGCCCCCTAGTTCTGACAGTGTCAATACTGCCCCCCACCACCACCACCACCTACCCCCCATGTCCATTAATACATCTCAGGGCAAATTAGGAATTATGTCTTCTGGCTAGCAGTCCACCGTTTGGCTAATTTAATAGGTTGAGGTGAAAGGTTAGAAAGCAGAGCATTTTAATGGTCAAAACCGCTGACATAAGATCATTTGTACCCCCAAACCGGCAGTGCCTCCCAACCTGTGTCCATAATGAGTATTCCCACCATAACTCCTTTGCTTTATTAGCTGTCATGGGCATGAGACATCTTTAGAGCCGTGCCATAGGTCACTGTTGTTTCGTGGGTAGACGCTGAACCAAGCGGAAGCTGGAAAGCTCATTTTGACACCGCAACACTGGGAGGTTTTCCTGTCCGGGCCTGACACACGAGAGCAGTAATATTCCCTCTCCGCTCTGTCTGATTGTAATCCCTGCAGCCGACCTCATTAAGCAGGCCTTCACGGTGAACCCTGGCAGAGGGGGATCTGGGAGCTCAGCTGTCAATCAACACCGTTCTCTTCAAACAAAGGGCATCGTGGAAAATAATCCAACCCCTTTTAGTACCAAAGTTGCACTGGGAATTTCTCGTCTGCGCGCGCGCCCATGCGCGCATGTGCACATTTACGCACGGAGGTTCATACGGGAACGTAAAATAAGGGAACGAGAGGGAAATGACTGCAGAGTTTGGAGACTGAACTGCGGGTGTTGCTCACTAGTTATTTTTAATCTTGGTAATCTTTCTTGTTTCGGTTATGACACTCAGAACATGGCCCACGTTTTGCCCTCTTTTAAGACCTCTCCTTCCACCGTTTGACAAAGCGATTCATTGTATAGAAAAACGCACATGGTAATGGAGGTTAACGCTTATACGTTCAGGTTCACATCCTCGAAAGCACGGGAAAGAAAGCCCCTACTTTCCACGCTGGAGGAATTAAGTAAATTCCACGGGTTTCAGACTCTGGACAAAGGTTGCGTCGAGGTACCCCCAAGTGAACTCTCTGTGGTCTAGCCCTTTGGGGGGTTCTCAGTAGACACCCTCCCATTCAGCCCTCCACCCTCCAACCTCTTTGATTCATCTCCTTCCGCAAGCAAACCACCAGTACCAAAAAAAAACATTGTGTGTGATTTGAAGGCCCTTTGCCTCAAAAAAATATAGCGGCCTAGTAAATGACACTGGCTACGGGCAAGTCTGCTTTGCCAAAACACTGAGCTGCCACGGTGATTTACGACGGGTTCGAGGGGGACAGCAGAGACACACAGAGAGGGAGAGGGGGAGGGAGAGAGAGAGAGAGAGAGAGAGAGAGAGAGAGAGAGAGAGAGAGAGAGAGAGAGAGAGAGAGAGAGAGGAGAGCGAGAGGAGAGAGAGAGAGAGAGAGAGAGAGAGAGAGAGAGAGAGAGACGGCGAGAGAGAGAGACGGCGAGAGAGAGACAGTGAGAGAGAGAGGGAGATCGTTGAGAGCGAGGTGAGCGAGAGGTGAGAGAGAGAAGGAAGAGAGAGAGAGAGAGAGAGAGAGAGAGAGAGAGAGAGAGAGAGAGAGAGAGAGACAGAGAGAGGAGAGTAGAGAGAGAGAGAGAAGAGAGAGAGAGAGAAAGAGAGAGAGAGAGAGGGAGAGAGAGTGGAGAGATGAGGGAGAGAAGAGAGGAGACAGAGGAGAGAGAGAGAGAGAGAGAAGAGAGAGAGAGAAGAGAGAGAGAGAGAGAGAGAAGAGCGAAGAGAGAGAGAGAGAGAGAGAAGAGAGAGAGAGAGGGAAGAAGAGAGAGAGAGAGAGAGAGAGAGAGAGAGGGAGAGGGAGAGAGAGAGAGAGAGAGAGAGAGAGAGAGAGAGAGAGAGAGAGAGAGAGAGAGAGAGAGAGAGAGAGAGAGAGAGAGAGAGAGAGAGAGAGAGAGAGAGAGAGAGAGAGAGTGATTCGGGGCCTTTTGTGAAGTTTCCTCATAAATGGTTTGAGCGATGAGACCCCATTGCTCTCATAACATTCCAGAACTGTTATGGGTAACACAATCAAACCGAAAGCGATATGCTGTTTGCCTCAAGTGTTCTGTCACCAAACACTGACGCAACTTCATCATCGGCCGTCAAAGCCTGGGAAAAAAACAAGAGCCATTCAGTCCAGGAGGCTATTGCCTTAATACGTACATTCGCCAATTCACTCACTGCCCTAATTATGCTGTAAATTGCATTCTGCAACTTGCTGGCAGAAAAATGGTATTTCATAGACCTAGTAATAACTCCTACCTGTTGAGTGAGCATGAAGCCACACACATGCAGGACAGACAGACGTATGGAGACAGACAGATGGACCATGTGCACAGGGTAATGGGGAGGAGATGGGGGGGGGGGGGGGGGGGGCCCTAAGGGGATCGATTTCATGTCTGAGTGGTCTGAGCGGGAAGCAGACATGCAGGGTAAAATCCCAACCCTGTTTTAGGCTGAAGTCACAAAGAAAGGCAGAAGACGAGGCGCCTAACGTGGACGCCGATGATGAAAGGTGTGCCGCAGTGGCCATGACGGGGCAGAGTGGGACTGCCATGTTGGCCCTGGTTCCTCTGGGTTCAGCAAAGGGCTGCTGGCCCGCGGCCTGCAGAAACAGATGGCAGGGAGCAAGCACTGTCCACCGTCATCCACAAGGACATCAGACTGCCTGTCTGACCTGTCTTTCTAATGGTCCGTCTCCATCGACTTTGGGGCCCCAGCCTTGACTCCTCCACGAGTGAAGCTAGCAGGTTTACGGTCTTATTAGTAACCACCCAGCGCCTCCGTCAGTTTTACAAGGAGTTGGACGTGTGCCTGTGTGGGCTCTTGGTTATTCCATGGCACAGCCCTCCCTGTGGGGCAGGGCCTCAGATTGAGGACGGCAGGGTGGAGACATGCAGGGGATTGAGCTGTTGCTGCATGTTTACCCCCGATTGGGTTTGGAAGCAGAACCCAGGGGGAGATTGTTATGAAGTGGTCAGGTTTCATGAATTTGGTTATGAATTGGTCAAGATGGATCAATGAGTAAGAGCATATATTTAGCATTATAAATGGAACAGAAACATTACAAAAAATAACGGAGGAATATGCACCCACTACGACAAGAAGTTCAGCCTAAGCATGGATTAAAGCAAAAACAACGTGACGTTTTGTGATATTGCTGGGTTTATTCCAGCAATATTTGTTACTGGATAAGTAATAAATATTATAATAGTATAAGTTTATTTATCTTTCAAATTGATTTGGAATTCACCAAACAATGAATTATGTTTGCGCAAATTCTAAAGTGGGGCAAGGCCTACTCGTGGTATTTGGTCAATTGTAATTTAAAGTGAACTAAACTCAAACCAAAAGGTCAGTTAAAAGCAAAGTATTACAAGTCCCGGTACTGCCAAAGCAACGTCAAGGAAATACTTAACTTTATAATGAAGAACACAAACAGTGTCTCTAGCACCACCATTAACCTTGATGTAATGCTTTTCACGGGATGGTGTGAGGGTGACAGTCAACCTGCCCCACTTCAAACCCTTTCAACATGTCAGCAGAAGCATGAGTCTGTTCTATCATAACCCTGTCTGACACTCTGCGCCCCACCCCAACCCCCTGGCCATCCCCACCCCCTCACCCCCTCACCCCCTCACCCATTCTTTTAATCTGGTTGGCAGTGCTGTGATTTGATCCCGGTGAAAGGCGCAGCATCTGGAAATCTAATAGATTGGAACATGGAGCTTTGGAGCCGTGGAGGTTTTTGACCTTGTGTTTTCATGCTGGTCCAGAGAGAGACCATGAGAGAGAGAGAGAGAGAGAGAGAGAGAGAGAGAGAGAGAGAGAGAGAGAGAGAGAGAGCATGAGAGTGGAGAGAGAGACCATGAGAGAGAGAGAGAGAGAGAGAGAGAGAGAGAGAGAGAGAGAGAGGGGAGGGGAGAGCGAGCAGTGAGGTGGTATCCCAGCATGCCTGCCTGCCCCTCTAGAAGTTCAATAGCGGCTCTCTCGTCTTGCCTTCTCTGCGTGACGTGCTGCAGCCAGGCAGGCTCATGGACCCTGCAGGCGAGTGGCCCCCCAGCAGAGAGCGGGGAGGGGGGTGGGGGGGGACAGCGGGGAGGAGTTTCTTTCAGGTCTGCTGTGGTCTGATTTGACAGTTGGGGAAAAACATTCAGATACAGACGTGAAGATAGGGGCCATGTTGTAGAGTGGCCTTTTGATGTTTTAAAGAGCAAGAAAGAGAGAGAAAAAAAAGGAAAACATTTTCAAATCCAAATGTGTGCAGTTGCTAATTACTCCCCAATGTGTTCTTTCTTTTCACGAGACGGGCTTATATTCACACCTGCCTCCTTCACTTCTTGGGCTGCCTTGTGATCCCTTTCAGACAGGCTGGTTCTGTAATTGGCTTCAAGATGTGAGAACGCTGCGCTGATGTTTTCCATGTCTCACCTTTCCTTGACTGGGCCCTCTGAAGGGCCTTCCATGGTGGCACTACTCGCTCCCAGGCAACCTGTCACAGCCCCCGGCACACCTGCCACCCTGAATACCATCACCGTGGATACCACCAAGGGTGCCCTTGGCAGTCGTATCCTGTTCCCTGTGCCATTGGAGAGGGTTGTATCAGAGCCAGTCCGCGGTAGAAAAAGTTGGCTTTCTTACTTTGAAACTCACTTTCCTTCATTATTTCTTTCACTTTATATTTCGTTGTTTTTTTTCTCTCTTTCCTTTTTATTTTATTTCTTGAACTTTCTTCCATTCTATCTCTATAACTCTCTCTTTCTCCCTCGTTCCGTGTTGCTCTATGTTAAAAGGGCTCTATTCTCGTGGAAAACATACATTTGCATTACCAAAGCACAGAAAGCAAAACAATTAAATCGCTCTCGCTCTCTGTCTCTCTCCCTCTCTCCCTCTCTCCCTCTCTCTCTCTCTCTCTCTCTCCCTCCCTCTCTCTCTCTCTCTCTCTCTCTCTCCCCTATCTCTCTCCTCTCTCTCTCTCTCTCTCTCTCTCTCTCTCTCTCTCTCTCTCTCTCTCTCTCTCTCTCTCTCTCTCTCTCTCTCTCTCTCTCTCTCTCTCTCTCTCTCTCTCTCTCTCTCTCTCTCTCTCTCTCTCTCTCTCTCTCTCTCTCTCTCTCTCTCTCTCTCTCTCTCTCTCTCTCTCTCTCTCTCTCTCTCCTCTCTCTCTCTCTCTCCCTCTCTCCCTCTCTCCCTCTCTCCCTCTCTCTCTCTCTCTCTCTCTCACTCCCACCCCCACAGGTGGCTCCACATCTGGCAGCAGCACTACAGCTGGATCGTGGTGGACCCGGAAGCCCAGATGGATGAACTCTTAGTGAAACTCCTCATTACCGGTTCCCATTGCTCTCAGAACCTGCATATTGGAGGCCATTAATCCTCTGACATCTCAGGGGTTGCATGTCACATCTCATCATCACGCTAAGTCCCTGGCCTGCTTTTATATCGTATTTACAGCACACACACACACACACACACACAACACACACACACACACACACACACACACACACACACACACACAACACACACACACACACCTCTACACACACAGACACACACACGCACACAAACACACACACAAGACAGCACACACACACGACACACACCACACACACACACACACACACACCACACACACACACACACACACACACACACACACACACACACACACACACACACACACACACACACACACACACACACACACACACACACACATACTTTTTTTTCGTAGCCTATCAGAAACATTAATTGTTGAGCACTACTCAGTACATGAGAGATGATGACATCATATTGTGTCACCATATGTGTCTGTACGCATAAAGCAAACATAATATTTCCCATCATCCAGAATTGAATTTGCCAGCTGCACATTAGCTGTGAAGATATTTTTATGAGGCTTCAGGAAGTGGTGCACTCGACGAAAACTTGAGCAGTAAAGGATAACATTTACTGGTATTTTTTTTTTTCAAATGTTGCCAAATTGTGAGTGAGTGAAAAGACTCTGCTCTTTGGTGTGTACACAATTCCTGCCACTGTTACGAATATAAGCTGGAGTCCAACATGTATGCCAGGAACTTGTGATTCAACCAAATAGACCAAGAGTTCAGCCAAGGGTGAGTTCAATTTCTTGTTAATAGTAGGCAGTATTAGGAATGAAGATTGGAATAGGAATAAACAGTTTTGTATGATTAAGATGTCTGAAACCACAACATTCTTTCCATATCATAGCTGACGATTCCTCAATCACCCAGAGAAAAACTAAATATTTAATGAGTCCATCTCTATTATCCCATATGGTTTCAATTTCCTAGTTTAAGAATGAATATTTCACACCATTGTCCGGTATGACTGCATCGGTAATGATGTTCAACAGACACACAAACCGAAACTGCGATTCCTATTTGCGAAGACACTTTGTTATATAAATGTGTCTGTCAAATGTACAGGAGATATGATCAAATTCCCTCATTGGTGTAAAACCCAGGACGCACCACGGCATACTGATGGTTAAACCAGATGTCTGTTCTGTGTCCAAAAGAAATCCCCATGTGGACGAACACACACACACACACAGACACACATCACACACAAAACCCATACCTCCCCACAACCCACTGCTCCTTGTTTAATGTCTCAGCCGGCTCGGGGGGAACACCATAATCTAGCTTCAATGTCAAACCCTCAACCCATCTCTGCTTTCCCAGCTCATCTGGACTAACTTCTACACAACGCAAGTCCAGAACAGCAGAGAGGAACTACAGGGAATAACATGGGGGTGGGAAAATGTTGTGGGAATTCCTTTAAGGCGCTAGGATGACACAATGCAATGCAACGCCGTCCGGTCTTTTCGATCATCTTTTCTTGGGAATAAGGCAGCAAATCTTGGGCTCGTGGACCCAGAGGTAACTGGTTATGCGAGGGACGGGCCATTTGGATGATGATGTTAGACAGCACACTGTCCCTGTGGCTGAATGTCTCTCGGCTCCTCGCTGTATCGTGAGTGACGTTGGGAAGGGCTGGAGAGGCTAGGGAGAAGTTTCATGCGCTTCACACTAGATGATTCAGGTAGCATGAGGATTTATGGTGTGCTCAGCGGTGGCTAGAGTAGCCGAAAACTGTACTCAAGTAAATCTCAAGTTTAAAATAGATATACTAACTCAAGTCGAAGTACATGTGGTCGTCCGATTAATGTCTTGAGGAAGAAGTAGGAAAGGATTTACTGGCAAGACGGCTGAAGTACTGAGTTACTTCATGAGATCAGATTTATTGTTGAAATAAGCACAGCAAGATGAATGTAATATTTAATGTTTAAATCTATATTTTCATTCATTGGCAGAACCATTACCCATCAGTCATTTATTCAATTCATCTCCTCTGTATCATTGACCAGTCTGGATGACCTGAGTAACAGGAGTTTGTATTAACCTCAATGAAAACACACATAGTACACACCACACACATGCATGTACACACACACACACACACACACACGCACACACACACACACACACACACACACACACACACACACACACACACACACACACACACAGCACACACGCACGCACACACACGCACACACACACACGCACACACACACACGCACACACACACACACACACACACACACACACACACACACACACACACACACACACACACACACACACACACACACACGAGGATGCATCACATGGACACACACACCCACCACACCCGCAAACAAGCTCCATGTGAATTAGTTATAGTGAAAGATTGTGTTCCGGAAGTTTAGACAACATTCTAATGCCCACCATAAATCAGACTCTGTGGATTATGGAGGAAAATCCTACAGAGCTGGAGGTTGGAGCATGTCCAATTCCCGAACAAAGAAGTGCCTTTTTCCCCACTTCGCTAAAGAACTGCACTTGTTAAAACTCTGCTTGACGCCTGTCTTCCTCGGTTTCCTGGAAGCCCACAGAAACACAAACAAACTTTCGGCTTTTAAATGCTCTTCCCCCCAACCCCCTGTCTCTCTCTCTCTCTCTCTCTCTCTCTCTCTCTCTCTCTCTCTCTCTCTCTCTCTCTCTCTCCTCTCTCTCTCTCTCTCTCTCTCTCTCTCTCTCTCTCTCTCTCTCGTCTCTCTCTCTCTTCTCTCTCGCTCTCTCTCTCTCTCTCTCTCTCTCTCTCTCTCTCTCTCTCTCTCTCTCTCTATGTATATCTCTCTCTCTCTCTCTCCTCTCTCTCTGCTCTCTCTCTCTCTCTCTCTATCTCTATGTATATCTCACTCATCCTCTCTCTGTATTTCTCTCTTACTCTCGCTCTGTCTCTCTGTCGCTCTCAGTCGCTCTCTCACCCTCTCTCTCTGTCGCTCTCCCTTTCTAATTTGCCAGTCACAGTTAGAAGCCAGTCGAGTGGGACTTGGTCAGTAATTGGAGTCTCTGCAGTGGCTGGCTACAGCACATCTCGGAACGATACACAGGGGAGCCTTCCTAGGAGAAATCCTGGCCAACAGGCTTTCTTCACAGTCAAGAATAGTCATCATGAGGATTTTTCCACCACATTGAGCTGTATAGCGGTTGTTGCTAAAGGTTCAAGCACTGTTAAACACCACCCCTCTAGGAATCGCTAAGCAGTCCAAGTTAATTAGAATACCAGTGTCTCTCACATTTTTTGGTTCATTCAATTTATTTGGCCACTTTTGTTGTTGTGTAAATGAGGGTCGAGGTCCTTTCAATTCATAGAGCCTATAAAACATAGTTTCCCCTGTCAGTAGGAGAGAAGTGAATTGCTTAAAAAAATGAATGAGTGCTAGCCTGCTAAATGTTTATTAGCTTACCACAGTTGTTTCGGAAACCTCAACCGTTGTACAGTATAATTTCAGTGCTAGCGGTCCGACAGAGCTACTGGCTAGTTGGAAATAACATTTATTACAGACTATATTTAATGTTAAAGAACTTTCAAAATTGAAACTTTAAAAGATGGGGCAAACTGTTAAAACACATGAACAAAACCAAAAGATAAACCTCAGTACAATACCTCAATACAATGTTTTATGTGCAACTATTTATGGCACCTTAACCTTAAAAAACGTGGGACGACAGAAAGAGCTTGGCTTAGCCTTATCACATTCGTAATTGACACTAGCTTAAATATTATGTAGAAGGCCTACCAATGCGGTAATGTATATCTCCCACAAAGATCTCTGCTGTGATGTAAAACTTAGACTTTATCCGGCAATACACAGAACTATATCAACCCACTTTCTCCCTATACTCCCATACGGGGAATAGTGTTGATTACAAAT
>OLKM01000064.1:428715-438715 GCA_900291075.1 Melanogrammus aeglefinus
GTGGGAGCTAGATACATGGATGCAGTCCTGCCACTGTCCAAAAGGCCCAAAGCCATGGGAACCACTCCCAGTGGCGTCGGACACAGAAGGAGGACATCATAACAACAGCAGACAGGAACGCAGAAGGAGGGTGTGTGCGTATTAAAGTATGCTCGAATTGACTTGATTGGTGTTGTGTTTTGTTGTGCGAAATATTGGCTTTCATACTCCGTTGCGGTCGAATAGTCTGTTTTGCTTAGGAAAGTTCCTTATGGAGTGAAATGACCCGCCAGTATCACACACGGTGGCCATGAAAAGAGCTGCTCGAATTCTCCAAATGCTAAGGAAAGGTGCTTCAATGGTTCCTTTCTCATCTCCTTTAGCGTAGAGTTCATTGGACCATCCTTTACAAAAAGAAAGGAGAACAATTCCTTGCGTTAGGAACATTTAAAACAACACATCATTCGGCCATTCGATTAATAATTAACATGACTGATAATTATTTCAATGCAATCATACTAATTGGGATCCTTGTACATATCAGTGGAAAGGAGATGAACATGAGCGACCATTCTCAATGTGACAACTATTTTGATACTTTTTGAGACTTAGGTATTTTCCTTACCAACCTTGGTAATGATGATATATGTTTTTAGACGGGTTTTCCACATTTGAACAGCCTGCATGAAACCACGCTGTAAGAGCAGACGAACCAAAGTATATAATATGTGCTCCTAGTAGTCCATCTTTTTAACATTGTAGTCCGATTATCTAAGAAGAGATTTTCCAAAGTATATTTGTATTCTCCTTCACATCTTTCGTTGATCTCATGACGCTTTCCATTGAGGTTTAGCACAAGAGGTCAAAAAAAGGACATAGGAGGTCATTATTTTGACTTTTCGACTGCAGCCATGTACTCACTCAAATATGTAAAGCCTATATGGCTATGTCACTCTCTGTGTGTCCTTCAGCTAAGAGACAAGGTCAAAGTCACAATCTTTCTACTTTTAGATAGTTGTGGTGATCTAAAGGTGGGTTCACTATGAACAGGTCCACTCTAAAGGTCATGACCTTCGATGGACTGGAATATCAAATGATATAAATATCAAATGAGCCCTCTGGCTGAAACCTTAGGCTGCAGGAATGGGTGTGTGTGGACGTACAGTACAGTCAGTCCAGCCCTTCAGTCAACTATGAAGGCCAGCCTTCATTGTCAGTATCACATCTCCAAGGGTATTTCAAAAGATAATGACTGCATTGTTTTATGCATCATATATTTTATGATAATGATAAGAAGTAGTAGTTAGCAGTAGCAGTAGACGTAGTAGTTAGCAGTGGTACTGGTAGTAGTAAGCTAATAATGGCATCATTCTGAAAGGATCGTTTTTATGGGTTTTTAACCACTGCACAGCATAATGACAATCTGGCAGTTGGTGATTATGTGGATGGTTCGGTGGAAACACAAGAACCGTATACTGTCGCTCATTAGCACATTGGAACGATGCCTGGAGTCTGTGAATGAAGCTCGATGTTTTGAAAAGAATTGTGAATTATCCCAATGCATTTTGGGCTGATTTATTTTTTATGTTCTCCGGCACATTTGTAATAAGATTAAAATGTGCTCAGGGCAAATGATGTTCATTTGGTTTGGTTATGCTGTCCTCATATCCCAATAGTCAAGAAAGACAACCTCATATTGGTCTGCCGTAGTCGGTGGCCCTGGTGTGTGTGTGTGTGTGTGTGTGTGTGTGTGTGTGTGTGTGTGTGTGTGTGTGTGTGTGTGTGTGTGTGTGTGTGTGTGTGTGTGTGTGTGTGTGTGTGTGTGTGTGTGTGTGCGTGCGTGCGTGCGTGCGTGTGCGTGCGTGCGTGCGTGTGTGTGTGTGTGCGCGCGCGTGTTTGTTTGTTAATAAAGCCAAGAGATGTTTCACTGTTGTGTATAACACACCAGGTGCACCAGCCATAAATGCCGGTCTAGTTAACCTCTGGTTGTGAGAACTTGCATCGTTTTTAGTCAATAAAAGACACGTCTGGGTATGTTCTTAGATAAAGACGGTGTGAAACGTGATTCCGGCCATGAAAACACCTTGTTCTATGTAACAGAGGGAGGTCGTAGGACCAAGGGGGACAGGGAGTCCCTCCAGAGAATTCCATCCATCATGTGCAGCCTACATGCCAAACACACAAAGACAGAACATCTTTTCCCGGCTCCCATACCCTTTTTGTGTGCTTCTTTGCCGTGACTCTTCTATTTATTTCAAACATTTCACAATGGTGCTAGAGAAGTTTTTAATAGACACTAAACAAAGAAATTGAAGTATTTTTGTCGAATGATGAATAGATGCAAATGCTTTGGAACAATCAACCTCTTTATGAAACAATTTTATTGATTTGACTATTGTCGTCAGATTTGGTGTCTCAGTAAAGGTTTTCCTAATCTGGCATACCACAACATTCCTTCAAACAACTGAACAAGCAGTCGGTTACCATGGCAGAGTTCTTGCTATATCTAAGGAATCTTCCAGAATGTATCGAGTCCATTGACGGAACCGTACGGTATTTCTTTTGATTTCCCTGCCATCTGGGTCGGGTTAAAATATAAAAACTCATCTTAATGTCTCCCTGAGCTCATGTTGAGAAATGTCCCTTTTGTACTTCACCCCAAGTCGGTAGAAACCGGGTCGACACATATAAAATAAGAAGCAATTCATGCCGGGGACGTTTGAACTTCCAAGGCAGCAATGAAACATTACTTGTCAATTACGAAGCGACGCTTTCTTGTGCACTTTCTGGTCTTTTATCTGACAACAATGGCAGCTGTGGGGGAAAAAAAAATGATCCACTTTAACTTAACAGCCTACCTGACTGAATGAATACCTCTTATTTTTATACTACGCACATCGGGAGAAAATGGCAAATGTCGGAGTGCAGATCGAGGAGCCATCGCTCTCTGAGAAAAACAAAGGGAAGGAGAATGCATAATGCAAGAGGTGACGGCGCATCAAAGAGCCTCACTCACAGAGGAGGGAAGCATGGGCATGAAAACATAGTCAGTGTTATTATTTTAACTCTTGATATGCAGATGCTCAAGACTATCTAGGAGAGTTCATCCAATTAAAGAAAATAATAATAATACAAAGCAAGAAAATACAACAGTTTAAGTGTTTTTTATTTATTTTTTTGGACTGAATCCCCAACATTAAACTTGTGGGAAAATTTATCCCTGAGCGAAAAACAAATAAACGCATAGTCCTTGATAAAAGGACGATGGTTTGTGTACTTATAGAAAACGGAAAACTGGTGGACTCTCTGCGACCTATCAAGAGATACCCACGGTGGCTGTCTTCAGTCTGTCTTCCCCCTCAGCCAAAAACATGATCTTATCTCTGATCTGACAAGTCATTTCTCCGCCGTCGCCCTACACAGCATGTCCACGCTGGAGCAATGCACCGTCCCCCTTCCATCTTCAGCTCTCAGCAGCCTTAGGAAACAAGCAGGCCGTTACTAAACTACCTGCCGCCATGGAAACCAACGATCGTTCCGATCCGCTCCACAATATCGAAGGCGATGAGGAGTGTCCGTCAGTTTTGGCTGGTTCCCGTCAAGCATTTAATTTGTTTTGACTATGTTTGATCTTCTGTTACAATGGAGGAACTGCGGGCGATCAACACATAGTCTCGTGCACGCGGATCTGACTAAGGTGGGGCGTGCTCAAGACTTTAGAGAACAGCACACTCACAAAGCAGAGGATCAGTGTTTTTCAAGTGCATGGGGGCATGTTAAAAGCTGGCACTACGCCAGTTCCCCCCCCTCCACCCCCAGGCCTCAGCCGCCACATGCCCGAACACACGCGCTGAAAAACTTGCCGAAGAGTTAAAGGTTTGGGAGTCAAGCTGTAGATGGTTTCCTTGGCACGCGGTGTTGAGCAGACATTCAACACTTGGTGCCTTGGAAAAACATTGACCTCTGGGCGATGGCAGGGGCTAGCCTCTCCTGCCACCTGGAGCAATCCCCCCAAAAGATTTTCTTTTCTGATTGGTGGCCCTGCTGGGAGAGTACGGGATCTCAAAAGAAGCCCCCGTATTTGTTGTTTTACTCTATCAGTGGAGAATATCTGGGTCGGACAGGCTCATGAGGGTGTGTTTGTGTGTGTGGAGGGGGGGGGGGGGGGGGATTGAGTTTATTACAATACATTCTGTGTGAGTTTGTTCATGCCCCTGATATAAACCACAGAAACAAATGTGTTATGCACGACATCACTTGGCAGTGGGATACTGCTTATTTAAGAACAAAAAAAGGGAGTTCTTTCTACCACAGGTGCCACATCAGAGAGACATAATAACCGGTGTTGTCCGTGCCTGTAAATCCTTTAGGATGGAAGTCATCTGACAGGAATATTGTGATTCATAAAATGGCCTGTTAAAAAAAGGTTCCTTTTGTCTTGAACATTGTAACCGTAGCCTACAGTGACATATTTACATCTCTCTGCTATCTGGTGTCCTGGGAATGCAGGCCATCTTGGATCGATTAGCGGGAGAAATGTCTGTGGGACAAACAGGACTCCAACATCGAAATAAGATTACGTTTTTACTCTAAATATACAAAAATGCTAGATATATTGAAGATGAGGATTCAGTTGTGTGATCGGATTAGTGATGTTGTTTTGATAATATATTAAACTTTCCAATGTACCACATTTCTTTGATGTCTCTGTCCATTCAAGAAAAGCAACACAAACAATGCAGGGATTGTCCTCACATTGATCGAAAGGTTTTGTACAAGACATATTAGAAACTCACTGCCATATACAAACAAATCACCTATTTGTGGGTTGGAGCTGGCATTTACAATCCTTATTGGAATCAAAGAGTGCATGACTGGCATTCCACATTTAATTGCTTTAATATCATCTAGGGGGTTTAAGATGCCCGGGACTTTTCTTTGTTCAATCGAGGTGCTGCTGATAATGTCACGATTAAAGACAGATTAGCTAATCCTCCAGTCCTGCAAACCTTGACATTTTGTGATATGAAACACAGACCAGTTTGGGAGAGAGACTCGATACACAAAAAAAGACCTGTGATGGGACAATACAGACGGAAAACGGTTTTGAATCCTCACATCTCTTCAGGAAGAGACTCTACTGATGAAAATGTCTGCGTTCTTTATCCTGACTGTCAAGTGAGAAGCAAATCAACGCTCTAGCATTGGTAAAACACGTTTGAGGCAGTTGACCAAGCCAAGGCCCGTCAATGTGCTATTTTTTGTGTATGCTGTTCCATACGGAATATACGGAAGCGGATCCCAAAGTATTGCACAACATTAACGAGATTACTGCTATTGTTTCAATCACTAAAACAACGAACATCCGCATGCTTCATTAAGCATTTCAGTAAACAAGGCTCTTTATATAGAAGACGACGACAAACAGGATATACATTCATCAGGAACTGAGCAAATAAGGAGACCGTTCAAATCTCTATCAGATCAGGGGGCTAATTTTACAAGGGGCCAAAGGCCACCTGTTGACATTCAAACGACATTTTATCATTTATTTGTCTGGGTACAACACAGGGTCTGACAGGATATGAACAAGGCCAGCTCGCCTGTCACTCTCACGTCAACCATCCGTGGAATGCAACGTTTGTCATGTTTGAAGAAAATAAAAAAAAAAAGCTTCCAGGAAGAAGAGATGTTTTGAAAGACCACATGGGCATCATCACATTCGTCAACGGTGACCACAAGGAGAAACATGCAGAATTCCTCCTTATCAGGCTTCCTGTAAACAGCCAAGTGTTTCCTTTCTCGGGGGCAGATGTGGCCGCATTGCCATCCCTGAGACTGTTGCACGTATTCCACAGTGACTCACAGCACATCCCTGAAGGTAGAGCCACAAACAGACGCTCCGCAGGCCTGGCCAATCACGGCACAGCACACTGTAGCCTGAGCCCTCTGATGCGCTCGGAGGAAACACCATCTGTTCCATTCTCCTTATGGGCTTTGCTTCAAGCTAAGATAATTAAACGTAATAGAGTGCAAATGTTCGAGTCCTCACTGCCAACTTTACGAAGGCTCCCCGCATTCTCATCCATACTTTGTGCGGTTTTTAGTGATTAGCCGATCTAATGCTATAAATTACCACAGGTTGACCGGTGCATCTGGGTTTCGCCGAGATAGTGAGCCTAGGCGTGCCCTCAGGGGGGGGGGGAGAAACTGAAACGTAACGGTACGTGCCGAAAGGCTAAAACTCAAATTAAACTGGAAATGACTGTTGAATCATAAAGCAGGGTTAAAGGCGAGCGCTGATGTGATTTTAACCCACTGTAACTACCCCTAAGTGTTAAGAAAGCAGGTAATCGTGCTATATGGTGCACATTAAGTAACCCCCACCTCCCCCTCCCTTGCCATCAAACAAATACATTGCAGCACTTTTCCTACAAAAGTGAGTACAGAATGTTGTAAACAGATTCCTTTTAAAAGTACTTGCGTAGATTAGTTTAAGAAGGGGGGGGTAGGGGGGTAAAAATAAGCCAGAATTGGATAAGCAATCCCCCCCCCCGCCTCTAAGCACCCATCCCCAGGCCACCCCTGCTGCGAAAGGATTACCTCACAAGTAAAGTGTGCGCTTCAAGTGCCGTGTGTAAAAATGGACGCTGCTCCTGGAGTTGGATCTCGAGTGGGTGTCACAGACATGGTGCCCCGACCCCCAACCGTCCCGTCCCGTCCCTCGTCCCCCCCCCCCCAAACCACCACCTACCCCTCCCATCTGACCCCGGGGCATGGGGCCCTCGGGAGACAATGGCAGGGCTGTGTGAAGCACAGACCTCCGGGGGTCATAGGTCAGGTCCCCTCTTCTCAGGTCTTCACCGGTGAAGTGGCTGTTTAGTGACAACACATAGCAAGGGAGAGTTGTGTGCATTCCTTCAATCCAGGGGGGGGGGGGGGCATGGCGTTCTTCAGATCGGTTGTAGACGCTTTGGACAGAAAGCCGGTCTAATTGATCATGTTTCACTGGCACTCGATTTAGGAAGTTCTACGAGGGCTCTGTGAAGCACACACAACGTTGTTAAGGCGTCCCAGCATGGTGCGAATGTTTTATTATCATGCAAAGAAATAAACTGTGAATCCATGAATTCCGGAATAAAACTGTGTTCATAAGGTTGTTTTATAGGGGTAAATGGTAAGTCCTACCATACCATTACTCAGTTTAATGAACAATTTAGACGATATCCAACTGGGAGGGGTGCAAAAGTTGCTTAATTTGTATACAGCATATGTATCCTGCAACAGGCGATTCTCTTTTAGAATTACTCCAAATTGAGAGGTTTACCAGAAAGACTTTCAGCTGAGGAGTGGCGCATAGAAAGTTGTCGCCTTGATGTTCAGCTATGGCTGCAAGCGATAAGAAAAACGTTGATGTAAGTCAAGTTCTCACAATTCACGCGACATTTCCTGTTTATTGTGCGATAAACAGTTCTGAAGGAAAATAAATCGCCTCGTTCCGTCGCAGCTCTGGGTGGCGCTCCTCTGGTTGCCTTGTTCGGGCAAATCATGAAATAATAATAATCCAACAAAATAACAACAACCGGGGGGGAAACAAACGCAACAAGCAATGAGATCAGGGAAGAGTTTGATACATTTATTCCTCTTGCTTCTGCCATGTCCCGGACACTCACTTCAAAAGCTAAATCCGATGATTTACGTCATGACTTAAGTCGGACCGCTGCCGTATCGGTCAGAGAATGGGGTAAGGAAGAGGTCTCTCCACCAGCCGGCAAAGGCACAAAAGCAGGAAAACATGCAGGCTTTTTTTTTACCCCCCTATTCTCTAATCTCACACCTTTTCTTCTTTCATCTGCGTATGAGCTGGTATTTTGATTCTAGGATTTCTGGCACACAGCCCCATTGGAAATTCAAACAGTGTTTAACAAGAGCATCTGCTTGGGTATTATTATAAACCAAGACCCCCCCCAATCCCCCCCCCCCCCCCCACCTATTACACGCGCGCATTCCCACGCACACACACACACACTTCTCTATCCCCTGCTTTGCCCTGTCCCTCCCTGCCCCCAACAGACATACTCACACACAAAAACACACGGATACACACGCACACGTGCACGCACATACAGACACACACACATACACACACACACACACACACACACACAAACTAACCCTTGCCCCTCTCATCCACCTTCTGCTGGACTGTGTGTATGCATGCACATGTGTTTGTGTGTGTGTGTGTGTGTGTGTGTGTGTGTGTGTGTGTGTGTGTGTGTGTGTGTGTGTGTGTGTGTGTGTGTGTGTGTGTGTGTGTGTGTGTGTGTGTGTGTGTGTGTGTGTGTGTGTGGGCGGGTTAGTTGGGGTGTGTGTGCTCTATGTGAGAGAGGTAAGGGGGAGGGGGTCTTTTCCGTGACCCACAGAGTCAATGATACATAAGCCACATGACCAACTGGGCTCCATACCCAAGGCAAACAGCGCTCGTACGTTCGCCCAAACCCAGAGACGGACCCATACACACACAGAAACAGACAGACAGGAAGACAGACCTGCATGCCGATTCCCAGGACATTTACATCTCTACTGAACTTGGCTCCGGCTACAGAGAAGGAGACAGCGAGAGAAGGGGGGAAGGAGATACACCTCGGTGGAAACAGAGCTCAGATAAAGACGTGCCTTCAGTCTTGGAGTGGCGCTGTCACACGGCGATATACAACCACGCTTTCAGACTCAGCGGACAAACACACACACGTACACACACACACACACTCACACACACACGCACGCACGCTCGCACACACACAAGCAGGCTGCCAACGCGCGAGAGCAGGCATACCATTTCTGGCTGTCACTTTCATACCGAGACACACACAGAGCTCGAGCAGTCACTCTCTTCTCACTGACGCACGAGTACACACACACACACACACGGGAGCAAACACTCTCTCTCTCTCGCTCTCTCTCTCTCTCTCTCTCCCCCCTTCTTGCTCGCTCAGCTGCTCTCCCTCTCCCTCTCTCTCTCTCTCTCTCTCTCTCTCTCTCTCTCTCTCTCTCTCTCCTCTCCTCTCTCCTCTCTCTCTCTCTCTCTCTCTCTCTCTCTCTCTCTCTCTCTCTCCCCTCTCCTTCTCTATCTCCCTCTCCCTCCCATCCTCACACATACACACACACACCACTACAGTATATCAGCGAGTGACTAGCAGAGAGACCGAGGGGAGAGCAGAAATGAATGTGAAGATCCTGACGCTGGTGATTGTGCTCTTGGTGTCTCTGCTGTGCTCTGCCAGTGCTGGTAAGTAGAGGAGCGGCTAGCCACCTCATCGCTCATATCCTAAACCGTGTGTTTCTCTGTGTGTTTCTCTCTGTTCTCTCTCTCTCTCTCTGCTCTCCTTCTATCTCTCTCTCTCTCTCTCTCTCTCTCTGCCTGTGTTTCTCTGCTGTTAGCCTTGCACCGCATGCAGGCAGCTGTAGTTGATCAGTTACCCAGCGTGGTTAGCCTCTCTAGAAAGCCAAGACTAGATCTGCACCTGGCTGGGTACAGTGCTGCACTGCAGTGGTTATACTGTCTGCTATTGTATTGTTGATTTGGTTGGTTGGAACTTGTGAGTGGATGGCTGGTGTTGTGTGCTCATGGTGTTTAGTGTTTCTTCTTTTGCGTTCTGCTCTGCTGCTGTCCGCTTCGATCTTAATGGAGCGTGGAGGTTGTGATCTAAGATGAAATATTTAGAGGCTATTATTGGTGGGCATTTCTGTGTGTGTGTGTGTGTGTGTGTGTGTGTGTGTGTGTGTGTGTGTGTGTGTGTGTGTGTGTGTGTGTGTGTGTGTGTGTGTGTGTGTGTGTGTGTGTGTGTGTGTGTGTGTGTGTGTGTGTGTGTGTGTGTGTGTGTGTGTGTGTGTGTGTGTGTGTGTGTGTGTGTGTGTGTGTGTGTGTGTGGAGCGGAGTGCTATTTCCAAGAAATATTGATGCTGTATGTGTTGGTGGACTGTTATGAAATGTGGATGTCTACGGCACATGTTAAGTAAG
>OLKM01000064.1:443715-466215 GCA_900291075.1 Melanogrammus aeglefinus
GGCGGTGTTGTCAGGACAAAGGGTGTGGGGGTAGCAGTGGTTTCTGGTGGGGGGGTTACACAGTCTGCTTGTTAACCAGACCTTTTTGAACCACAAGACCCTGTCCTCGGGCTGAGCCGACTCTGGTCTCACTCTGGCCTCTCTCTGGTCTGTCTCTCTCTCTCTCTCTCTCTCTCTCTCTCTCTCTCTCTCTCTCTCTCTCTCTCTCTCTCTCTCTCTCTCTCTCTCTCTCTCTCTCTCTCTCTCTCTCTCTCTCTCTCTCTCTCTCTCTCCTCTCTCTCTCTCTCTCTCTCTCTCTCTCTCTCTCTCTCTCTCTCTCTCTCTCTCTCTCTCTCTCTCTCTCTCTCTCTCTCTCTCTCTCTCTCTCTCTCCTCCAACAAGTTAATTAGAGACAGATATTTTTCAAAAACGGCACAATTGTGAAGCAGGGTCGAAATACAAGGTTGATTTATGGCTCACTGTTGGAACATTAAGTGTTACATTATATAGTGGTGGCCGAAACAGATCGGATTCCTGATCACGATCGGAGTAGACGTTTTTATTAACACCGTGCTGCGTTGCGGAGTCAATATAGGGGACTCTACAATACATGCACTTTAATTGCTTTCATGCTCAATTTGTGGGAATTTGGGGAGGTAAAAATATTACCTTCCTGTCATGTCACGCACTGTTATGGAACAACGCCCCATTGAAACTCTTTTTTGGACGATTATTTGAATAAGTCGGTTTAAAATAGCAGTTTAGAAAAGCTAAAAACTCCAAGTCACTTAAAGTTTTAAACAGAAAACAGTTTGATCACAAACCTTTTGGGAGGGCACTGAACAGCTGGCACTGGTTAGGAAGAACAAGGAATTTTTGTCTGTGGGTTCCAGGAATGATGGGATGATGGATCAGGGCTATGGCATATTAGGTCGGATTTGTGAAAAAACGTAATAACGTCTCCATTGGGATCAGACCAATCCAAGCCCTAGGACACAATATATCAACATCTGTGGTGCACCTTCGATTCCCCAGGACCCCCAGAGGACTGCGTAGCCGCTCCTCGGACCCTAGGCGCCTGCCCTGCGTGACCCAAAGGAAGTGGGAACCAAAATCATGACATCCTTCATCATTATTACATCACTTCCATCTGACACTGATTCCCTTCTGTGGCCACACACACATGCAGAACAACAGAAGAGGCCTCTGTTTAATAAATAATACATTATTTAAGGACTAGGAAGTTGTCATCCTGTTTTATTTTTTTATCTATTGTATCCAATGACACTTTGTCTCTGGAGGACGTTTTATGCGGGGGTTGGTGTCAACTGAGACACAGGGCGATCGAAGGTTCTGCTGTTGACTGATAGCCCCAAACACACTCTCTCTCTCTCTCTCTCTCTCTCTCTCTCTCTCTCTCTCTCCTTCTCTCTCTCTCTCTCTCTCTCTCTCTCTCTCTCTCTCTCTCTCTCTCTCTCTCTCTCTCTCTCTCTCTCTCTCTCTCTCTCTCTCTCTCTCTCTCTCTCTCTCTCTCTCTCTCTCTCTCTCTCTCCCCCGCCTGGTTCCTGATGGTTATTTTAGGATAAGACAGGGCCCCTTGTTGCGTCCCTCTATCTGTACCTTCTTTTTACACCCTCCACCCCCTTAGCTTCACTACAGGACCCCCAGATCATGAGCAGATGTTTATGAAAGTCAAAAGAGGGAAACAATATATGGAATGTGTAAACACCCATCGCTGTCAGGTAAACAGTTTATCCAGGCTGCTAATGGGTACCATGTGCCCGTGCAGGACTAACAAACTCTGGGCTGCAGGGCTTACCTGCACTGCCAGTCTGGACAGCTCAATCCATCAATAAGGAGCAGCAGGAGTTTTATGTTTTGTTTAAAGTACCACACATTAAAATCTTTAGTGGCCCTGATTTTAAATGATCAGGTGTTTAGGTCGATGAAACCGTACATTGTGTGTTGAACAATAAGGTATCTTACAGTGTTAATGTCGCTTAAAATGTTATTCTATTTATTTGTTTATGTTGTTTCGGGCGATAAAGATTGGGCCTCAAGTCGATGATAGCTGCTTTGCATCTTGTGGGTTGGTGAGGAGGCATCCTCATCTGACGCAATGTTGATGCTATTTTTCCTCCCAGTACGTATGCTACTGGGAGAGGCTGAGGTCCCCTTCTCCCCTGTTGGAGAGCTGCAGTCCCTCTCTCTTTCCCTCCCTCTATTTTATCATATCCTCTCTCTCTCTCCCTCTCCCTCTCCCTCACTCTCTCTCACTCTCTCTCTCCCTCTCCCTCTCTCTCTCTCTCTCTCTCTCTCTCTCTCTCTCTCTCTCCTCTCTCTCTCTCTCTCTCTCTCTCTCTCTCTCTCCTCTCTCTCTCTCTCTCTCTCTCTCTCTCTCTCTCTCTCTCTCTCTCTCTCTCTCTCCTCTCTCCTCTCTCCTCTCTCTCTCCTCTCTCTCCTCTCTCTCTCTCTCTCTCTCTCCCTCTCTCTCTCTCTCTCTCTCTCTCTCTCTCCTCTTCTCTCTCTCTCTCTCTCTCTCTCTCTCTCTCTCTCTCTCTCTCTCTCTCTCTCTCTCTCTCTCTCTCTGCCTCTCTCGCTCGCCTCTCAAACGGGAGGAAGGCATGCGGGCTCCCAGCATGGGGCGAGCGGTGACACAGGCGAGGGAGGGGCCCTGCTTCACATCTGATTAGTGTGCCCATGGAAACGGATGGGCGGAGGATCCTCTTTGCCCTTGACATGCTGTCTCTAGAGATCAGGCCAGTGCTCGGTTGGTGGACTCACCTACTTACCTGCCACTACGGCCCCACCGATGTTTACCCGAATAGCCTGCGACAAAACAAGGCTTGTTGTTCAGCTTCCTGCGGCTCCATCGTCTCTCAATAGAGAGATAGACGTAAATGAGTTTGAAATGCAATCATGTAGGGGTGTGAGTCTTACGTGTGTTGCTGTGTCTGTTCTGGGGTTTTGCCTTCTGACCTATAGTTACCTTCTCACCACCGGTTCAACCCTTTGCCACTGTAGTGGCTCGGTGTGAATAAACCAACAGGCAGTTCTGTAGTTACCGTGGGTTTTTCATTAGCAAGCTCTACACACCCAGCCCCACCGTGACCGCGCCAGAGCTTTGAACTCCCAGGCGCTCTGATCATAGCAGAGCAGGCCATCTCACACCTCATCGCTCCATACCCTACCTCGTTCAGGAGCAACGCATACTTCAGCGCCCCAGAGACCCCGCCAGGCACCCGAGGGACTCTGAAGGGGGGGACATCTGTAGAGAGACTCAAGGAAAGTGTGGGGGCTGCACAATTTGTGTTTCATTTGTTCTGGTCTTTCTGCCAGGGGTGCTGGGGGTGGGGGTGAGGGGGTGGGGGGGGAGGGGAGATCTGGTTTCTCAGGATAATTGCAAAGAGACGGGGTGTGTGTGTGTGTGTGTGTGTGTGTGTGTGTGTGTGTGTGTGTGTGTGTGTGTGTGTGTGTGTGTGTGTGTGTGTGTGTGTGTGTGTGTGTGGGAGGGTGCGGGGTTGGGGTTTGGGGGGGGGGGAGGATTGCAATGCTTGCTCAGGAAGAGCAACTTTTTCATGCACTTGAGTTTCCTCTGTGTATTTTACATGTAGACAAAGCCTTCCTTCAGTTCCGCAACAAGCCTGGCATTATCACAGCCACAACAATGCTGCATATCAAACAGGGCCAAACCGGCAACGACAATAAGCACAACCGAAACCACCTCCAAGAGGAACAGACAGATATAAAGCAACGTGTTTAATGTTCCGGGAAAGGGGCTTGAAAAGATGCCACCGCAACGCACCTCAAACGCATAAACTGGGAACCTGGTGCTTTTTCTTCATCTTCACCCAGCTGACAACGTCATTCCTCTTCCTCCTGACTGAGCAGCTTTGACTGCCGCTGCCATGGTAACATGGTCTGGAAGTCGACGAGGCAATCGGTACCAGTTTCTGCCGAGGCCCGTGACTGCTAATAGCTGTACGATAAGCAGCACTCCCAACTTCAGCTTCAGAGGGACATAAAAGGGGGAGCACGGATGCTGAGCATTGCGAATGCAGAACAGCGTGAGGTCTTCCTTAAGCACCCATTCATGTGTGGAGTGGATGGGGCGCAGTCGACGCTAAAGAGATTGTGCTCTCTTGTACTGGCACGATTGACACGATTTCACCGTTGCCTAAATAATCCTGATCCCCTTATGTGCTTATGTAGTGGGAGGCATCTCAGGCTATGGCATATGTGTGTGTCTGTGTCTGCCTGCGTCGTGTGTGGGTTAGCGTGTCTGTAGCGTTAGCATGCTATAAAGGGATTCTTTGGCTCAAGCTGCTCCTTTTAGTGAATGAAAAAAAGGGAGGCTCATTACGGCGACAACAGAGCGAGCTTCTCCGACGTCATGGTAATAACCATGGCTACACATGCCAGGGGATTAAGCCTTCCAAGTGTCACCCAGGAGGACCCAATGTGCATATTGTATTAGGATAAAAGAGGACCTGGGTAAATTACGCAACAATGCTAATTAAGTTGGGACAGTTTTGTAAACAAAGAACCTATAGGGTGACCGTGATGGGATTCCCTCTATGTATGCATCTGCATCATAAACAATGACATGATGTGGGCTGGTCCAGCTCACTAGGAATTTTATAATGGTGGAAAGAGAACAGCGTTTGATTAAGGTTTTCATCAGAACAAACTCAATTACTATCCGCTATTAATCACTATAACAATTTAGTTATAATATGATGACAAATCAAAAGGTAAAGACACAGAGATCACTTACCTCTCCTCTCCTCTCCTCTCCTCTCCTCTCCTCTCCTCTCTCTCTCCCTCTCCTTCCCTTCTCCCTCTCCTCTCCCTCCTCTCCTCTCCTCTCCTTCCTCTTCTCCTCTCCTCCCTCCCTTCCCTCTCCTCTCCTCTCCTCTCCTCTCCTCTCGTCTCCTCTCCTCTCTTCTCCTCTCCTCTCCTCTCCTCTCCTCTCCTCTCCTCTCCTCTCGACTCATCTCCTTTCCTCTCCTCTCCTCCTAATGTTCCAGGCCAGTGCCCTAATTTACATGATAGCAAAACAGCTTGTTTACACATCAAGTTACCGCTGTTCAAACTGTGCTGAGCGGCTCTCGCTCACTGGAGCTGTCACAGGAGGTGGGCTGGCAGACACACAGGGAAAAAAAAACACCCCAAGAAACACGGGCAATCAAATGTTCAGCCAATCGAAATGTGAATGCTTAACCGCTGAATGTAAATTATGAAAATGAACTCAAGCAAATGAGGCAACATCTGATTGAATCGTAATCAGTGTGTCTCAAAGTGATGAGAATAAACAGTGGAATCGCTGCGGATGATTCAGTTCGACTGAAATCGAACCGGCAATGATTCGGCTTCGAATGTCCTTTTCTACGTGATCTCCGCAAACAATAGCCTCTGTTTCTTTGGCCCGCGGCCCCTTCCGACTCGCTGCGATTGGAATCGCGAACTTATTTAATCTTTCATGTCCTGCTGAGAGTCTAGTCGCCCATTATGGGCTACATTTACAAGTGCAGCGCATTGGATATGCGATCCATTCGGCAGCGTACGTCGGACCTGACAATCCTCAGCGGGCAACGCTAAACCCATTTGCGAGGCTCTCTCTTGCGCTCGTGTATCGACTAGCCAGCATCCCCGGCTGCTGTGTGATGCACGTCTGGCTCAAGGCCGCCATGAGGGCGATTGATGAAGTTGGCATCGAACCAGAGCACTGCTGTCTCTTTTTTTTCTCTCTTTGACCAGATGAGCAGAGAGAGATGCACACCATAACTCCTTGAGTCTCCATGACAGGCCGCTGGGAATCGACCGGGGGCGAGATGGGGGGTGGGGGGGGGGGGTGGGGGTAGGGGTGGCGGGGGAGTTGTCAGTAATGCTCGTTCAGCATGGGCAGGAGAAGACAGAGGGCCCGGCCAATGAAAATACACAGCGTGATGGATGGTATCTTGGAAGTGTGCTGAAGCCGGAGTGGGGAAATTAGGCATCAGCTGACCGAACGATTCATTATGAATGTGGAGGAGAGTGGACAGCCCGCGACACTATAACCTCCACCGAGCCAAAGCACAGACCGTGGTCCCCTCCAATAGGAGGGAGACATGGGCAGAAAAGATAGCCTTGGTGGCCGTAGGCAGGGACATTCCTGGAATTCTAGCTTTATTAAAGTTTAATGAGGGAATTACCAACTGAAAGGATGACATTCTGGGATTTGCTGGAATAAGTCTAAAGCCGCGGGGGGGGGGGGGGTTTGAGGTAGTCGAATTGAGAGATAAGGACACTTTGAAGATTTATCTTATCCTTCTGCTAACTTAACGTAAACATGAAGCAATTAAATGGGAATGAACAGTGAGGAATGGACCGCAGTGAGAGTAAAAGGATTGCTGGCAAAAACACAAAGCAATCAAACCATACGTTAGACAACGATAACCATGGTGAGTTATCGTCCAATTATCTTTTCCTAATTGTTACCCCCTTGCACATTTAAAGTCCCTCGATCTGACTCCACGCTATGCGTCTTTGGATCCACAGACCCCCCCAAACCTCGCTTTATCATGTCTGCCACCATCACGTGGGTCTGCCAAGTGCGGGTTACAGTGTGGCATAACTGCAGGTTTCCCACTTTCCACTGGGGAAATAAACAAGTTATTTTTAGCAGCTTTCATCACACAATTTCTATTCTATACTGAGATGGATGGTTTGAGATTCGTCAAGACAATCATGGGAAGAAGTCCTTCTCCTCCAGCGCTGAGCTTCAGCTGACAGCTCGCCATGACAGGAGACATCTAAATTGTCTCATTACAGACTTGGCTTGCTTGCGAGCAAGACAGAGGCACAGCCGAGAGGAACAGCCCTGTGAGTTACATTCTGCACAAATGGCTCAGGTGCAATTATGGCACAATTTGTGCGTGTGTGTGTGTGTGTGTGTGTGTGTGTGTGTGTGTGTGTGTGTGTGTGTGTGTGTGTGTGTGTGTGTGTGTGTGTGTGTGTGTGTGTGTGTGTGTGTGTGTGTGTGTGTGTGTGTGTGTGTGTGTGTGTGTGTGTGTGTGTGTGTGTGTGTGTGTGTGTGTGTGTGTGTGTGTGTGTGTGTGTTTGTGTGTGTACTTTTTCCAGGTCATATTCTCATGAAATAAAGCTTCAGTTAGCCGATAAAGTCTCTGATTATTCAGTTCAGAATGTACATTGCTCATTTACTCTATATCTGGGGCAAGAACAAGAGGATAATGTGCAGATTAACACTATTACAGGGGAAAGTCTGGCTTTGGATGCAGAAATATGCAACACAGAATTGCTTTGACACAGACTAATTAGCCTACTGTTCACTCAAATTATTACATTCATAATATCCAATGTGTTAGAAGGTTAGCTTTCTGGCTTATCCTGCAATCGACTATTGTTTGCGCTTGCATGCTGGAAACCATTTAGGTTTGTCTAAAGTGATTGGGATGCTATTGTTAGCAGGATGGTCATTGTTTGTTCTACGAATGGGTAACGATGACTTCTACTTCTACACTTCTGCTAAGAAGTTCTCAATCAAAATCCCCCCCCAGAATGAAGACTCCAAACGTCTTGACGTCTTGAACGTGGTCTGCAGTCTCCTCTGAATGCTGGGAATGAAAGCGAAAGTACTCGGGCTTGATGTTTCTTGACAGTTTCGTTGAAGTTGTAGAACCAGGCCTGAAAAAATAACATGGCTTTGACAGCTGCTCAATAGCCAACTTGAGGAGCCATTTTCCCGCCTTTTCTCACCTCTGTGGCAGTTATCTGCCGGGGTTTTGCTTGTTCAGCAGCTCGTAAACCCTAGGAAGTCCATTCTCTGGAGAACCCTAAAAACGGTGCCAGTGTCTTTCACGGCCTGACGGATTGACAGGATTTCTGTCCGACGTAAATCTTTTTTTTATTTTCTTAAAGAAAAACCTAATTAGAACGCGTCTTTAACATTGAGACATGGCGATCAATTGGTTCTCAAAGTTAAGCCTTATGTTTAGGCGTTTTAAAAATTGCATCTTACAATTTCAGCAACTACAATGCCGTTTTTACTGCCTTGACTGTTTACCGAATAAACTGCCAAGAGTTGGAAAGTGTTAGAAAATTGAGCTTGTTAAATGGAGCGAATCTTTCAAATTCCATGCGCCCATTCCAAACTAAATGAATACTGACCAACTGCTATTTCTATCGTCAAGATATTCAACACCTGATGTTACTCTGTAAACAGCCAGACCGACACACATAGTAAAGTTTCATGGGACTAATGAAGTAAAAGAGGTGCGAAAGATCAACCACAATAAATATCCAATTGCAAGTAAAGATTTGTTCAACATCTTCTCCCCCCAAAACACACACACACACACACACAGACACACACACACACACACACACACACACGAACACACACACACACACATACACACACACACACACACACACACACACACACACACACACACACACACACACCACACACACACACACACACACACACACAGACACACACACACACACACACACACACAACAACACACACACACACACACACACACACACACACACACACACACACACACACACACACACACACACACACACACACACACACACACACACACACACACACACACACACACACACACACACACACACACTCTGAGTTTGGGCAAGGTTGAGGGTCACAGAGAAACCAAAGCGGATCAACCCATTTGGAAGTTGGGGGGGGGGGGGGGAAGGGGCTTAAACAGATCAGGCCACACTTATTGAGAGATGACTGAAAACATCTGGGATCGCTCTTTAACACACACACATGCACACCCTCAGCTGCGACACGCTCACACACCACGTTCGTTCCGTGAGGTTTGCTTCGTGAGGTTTCTGCCACCATCTGGGTGGTTCGGGGGGAGGGTCAACCCTATGGCACTAAAGGATGCACTTCTGCCAGGTGAAGGGTGCTGGTGTCTTAGTCCGTCTTGTAATCTTGACGGGGAGTGGTGGAGACATGGGACACCGGGGTTTGGCTTCACTGACGGCTCTCTGGCGGGCTGGCTAGCTCTGGATGCCCTGTTTTGGTTCCCCCACATTGGGCTTTGATGAACTACAATCCTGGGTGGGCTGACTGTTGCACACAAACACAGACGCACACACACACACACACACACACACACACAGACACAAATCCCACACACGTCTCGTTCCCCTCATCTACCCGTGTGCTCCCTTTTTTCCTGCTGTGTTGAAAATCGAATCATAAACACACACATATATATAGATATATACATACATATACAATCTCTCCATCGAAGACTACCATGCAAAACGTCCTCCGCTGGAGAGAACCCTCTGACGCGCCCTCCTCTGTCCCCGTCCCCCCCCAGGTCCCATGGCCTCCACGGACCGCGGCAGAGCTCTGGAGGACGGCGCCCCGCCCAGGAGGGTCCCGCCGCAGAACCCGGGCCGGGGCGGACAGACCCACAGACCCGCGGGCTGGAAGAGGAGACGCCCACGGCCCCGTCTCTCCCACAAGGGGCCCATGCCGTTCTAGAACAAGGTGGGTTCCTCTGAACGACGGCTGGTTCTTACCTGAAGGTGTACGGAGGGTGAAAATGTGACGTGGTTGCACGCAGGAAAGATGGGGTGAAGCGTACGAAAACAATGAGATGAAACGAATGAAAGGAGGGTAAAACAGAGGGGGACTTGCTGGAGACTAAAGCCATCTTGGAACGAGTGGAAACCATGCGATGATACGAGATCAAACCACTCCGAGGGTGTTGCTGTACACTGAAATCCTCTCATAATCTTGGCAATGGAATTCCATGGGAGTGACGGAACGTCATTGTTTAGCTCACTTCGCTTTGAGTTTCTTACTGCTGCATAATGGGGACAGTTATAAACGGCCAATTCAACTCATGTCTCGCGCTTAATGGAGTCGTTCATATCGTGCCGCGAAAAGGCATAAATGTCTTAAACTTCGCCCATAAATGAGTAATTCAGTATTGTTTGGGGAATCTAAGGAAGAAGTAAAACTATAACAGGATGTCTGGAATATCTTTCAATGGCTTTCTTTCAATGACCAATAGGAGTCCTTTGAACTCACACAGAGATGTTATCCGTTGGCATACAAAAAACCTCAGCGAACCTAACCACAGTGCATTACATTGTTGGGTCCTTCAAAAATACTCTACAGGTAGGTTTGCGTAACGCCATGTAATTTTATATATTTGCTCTAGTTGGGGGAAAAACATACTGGGAATCCTGACCATTGAGTTAAAGTGAACCTTTTCCTTCAATCAGATAAAATTAATTAATCGTTTTACTAGAGATAATACTGGGGAGGTTTAGGTTTCTCAGCTGAGTTGTGATTGTGTTTCTTTCACATGAAAGGATGTTTAGTTTCCCATTAAGACAAGCAAGTCTTTATGCCAAAGTTATTTCATCTCTTAATTTGTGAAAATGTTTAAACTGTCACCCTTCAGACACTCTGTCTTTCCCTTGCCCAAAATAATTTAGTACAATTAAAATAAACATATACTTTCTGCCCCTGCATAATGAACAACTTTCATCCAAATTACTACAGGGTCAAAATAGAAACTAAACTAAACAGACAATTATGAGCAGTTTGAGCTAAACTTGACCGACTAGCTTATAGTGAGCATGTTTACCTCATCTGCACTTCTTGTAATGAAGGGCATTAGCAGCAGCAGTAGACCGGTGTATACATTATGGACCATGACCATTTACATGTCTCTAGTCCCAGACTCTGAGAGAGACAGAAGAACTCGCCAGGCCATAATAACCCCCCGCGGGGGTACGTAACACACAATGCTAGCCTGCAGTGGTCCACCATAAATAAGTCACATAGCGACAACTAGGGTGAGTACGACAAAAGGAAGACTCCCATAAAACCAAATTTATCGAATTCAGATTCAATAAAACCTCAAGTTGTGTTATTTTATTATTTCTTAGGATGATAAATTATTTTGAGCGCAAGTCACAAGGTATTGTTTAGAGGAGGCAAGCGAGGCAAGAAAGACGATGAACTAGGTCCTCAGGCAAGGGCATTCTGCACTTCAGTGAAAACACAGGACTACTAAAGTTTCGCACTCTGCCAATAAAATAAGAGCATTTTCTCTCTGAGGTTGTGCGTTGTGAGTGCTTGTTTTCAGGGTCCGGAATGGCAGCCACAGATGAGAAAAGCCTCAGGAAGTGGTGGATCTCTTTAAAAGCAAAAACGCATCAGTGACTCACAATGGGGTCTTCACAAACACCACTTCAATCACAACACGATGAAGCCCTCCCACCATTTGTTCCTCGGCTTCCTCTCACGCTTCGCTGGGTTCATAGTTCATCTCCTTCAAGAATCTCTCTTCCCACCCTCCCTCCACTAAATCAAAAAAACACTTTTTAACTTATTATTTCATTTTATTCTTAAACGTAGGAATAAAATAACATGCTTGCCTTCACCGGATAGTTAGGCCGGCTGTTTTCAATCGTATTTCAGTTTTTTTTCGAAAGATAGAATGATACGTTCCAAGAAAGCTCCTCGTACAACACTAGAAGGAGGAGAATTAACTCATCGCAAGCGATCGAGACGAGGACAAGCCAGACACTTTTATCTGCTTCCTTTCTTGCCAACCTTCCCCCCGATGAAGAGGGAGGGGAAAGAACACCAGCAGCTGGAGTTTCACTTTATTCCACGCCCTATCAAAGAAGGAGGAAGATCAAAGCTGGAGTAAATCAGAGATATTAGCCAGAGGAACCAGGCAGGGAGAACACGGCTGCGAGGCGAACGGACTGAATTGGAAAAAATGGCACAATTTGGCCTGGATTTAATTGCCGTCTGGTATAAACAAGGAAGGGGGGTAGAGAACGGAGTTGACAGTGTTATCCACTCGCACCGACCCGGCCCCTTTTCCTCACCACCGTCACCCTATTTCAATATCAAAGGCAGCTCATCTATTATTCTCTGTCACCTTAGGCCAAGCGAAGGAGTTTGACTTTTTCGTTTTTACATGATCCAGATGTGAGGGAATCCTTGACGAGACATTGTAAACCTTAGTAGGCCTTTGTATGCATTCGAGTAGGCTTGGAGAACATTTTAAAGTGCGATTAAAATAGTAGGGAGTCAAGCATGCTGTGGAACATTTTAAATACAGGGTATTATTGTTTTAAGGCTTAATATTTCTTTTGTTTTAATACTGTTGATGTAAAAAGGGCATAGCAACACATCTCGCACACATCCACATATTCTGTGATGTAGTTGTGATTTCTCCTTGCTGTGCAGATATTGTACACGACAACAAGGAGCAAACAATACATAAAGCCAGAGGCAGAACAATCTCAAGCAAGAGATTAGATGTACATCATGCTTTGTGGCGTTACTCAGTCAGAAAAATATGTAACCGTTCAAAACAAGAAAGGCTTTCATCGATGAATGATCCTCAAAAACCCTGGGATGGGTCATAGGAACTGAGAGAGAGAGAGAGAGAGAGAGAGAGAGAGGAGAGCGAGAGAGAGAGAGAGAAGAGAAGAGAGGAGAGAGAGAGAGAGAGAGAGAGAGAGAGAGAGAGAGAGAGAGAGAGAGAGAGAGAGAGAGAGAGAGAGAGAGGAGAGAGAGGAGGAGGGGGGGGGGGTGAGGGGAGATAAAGAGAGAGAGAGAGAGAGATGGCAGAGTCGATGTCAAAGAAAAATATAGGATTGGCAATCTGTAAATCAGTGCCATGGGGAGGGCTTGTGTCTGACTGAGATACAAGATTGTTTTTCTAGCTCACTGTTGCAGATATGCATCAAAGACCAGGAAACCTGCAACCATTACCTCAGTTGTGTAATTCAACCCTGCATTGTGTGTGTTTATGTACACACTAAACACTGAATCTTTTATTTGAAGCCTCATGCAAACCTTCACAGAATGTAATGCTTTATAAGATACCAGTATGTGCTAGAAAGAAAAGGAAAAAAAAACCAATAACATAATTTCTCTTTTCATTTTTTGTCTTTTTATGCAGGCACTGCTTTGAGCGCCCTCCCCCAGGTCCTGTTTCCTCTGCTCTTCCTTTGCCTCGGGGGACCTTGCTACGAAGGGCCAATGCTTGCCCAGCCTGAAGAGTGACGTCCACAGCACCTGCTGGTTCTTCAAGCTACTCTGTCCACAAAAGAAAAATCAGGACAAACCACTCACCCTCAGCTCTGAGAAGAATTTGGGGCAGGGAAATGGGGTGGTGGTGGGTGGAGGGTGGTGGGTTGGGTGGGAGGGGAGGGGGAGGGGGGGATATGTCTTCAGCCCGAGCAACCAGATTCTATTTCTCTGTCTCTCGCTCTCTCTTTCTCCCCCCGCCCCCCCCTCAATACGACCCTACTTGGCCACCTTTCTATTTATCTCGTTCTCTATTAGTTATCATTACTATTATGATTATGATTATTATTATTATTATCATTTGTTGTTTCGAGCCCGCTCATAACCATCTCCCTGCGGTTCTCACACAGTTTGCATGACATGTGGTGGAGATGGAGTCCAGTCTTCGTACATTCTCAGTCTTAACGCATCTGTCGGCATGATGTGGCGTTCCCGTCTCCCATCTCCCCTCAGCTGCTGACTCCAATGCTGGCTTTGCTATTTGTGGCCTCGCTTTTCGCCAGTTTTTAGAGGGTGCTGATTGGTCGGCCCCGGCACAGTGCCAGTCCACCGCGCCGTCTATGGATATTCAGTTCTCATTGTAACCCTTTTAAAAAACAACAACAACAGTCTTTAGACCCAAAGAAAGCACAGGAGGGTGACCTTGCGATCACCTTCGCTATAACCTACATCCGCCCTGGGCAGAACCCCTTTGTCTTGCTAATCTGTTGTAATTGGCGGAATAATAATGCATTGAGATAAAAGCTTCCTGCGTAGCTATTTCGGTGCTCCTAAGCCTCATTAGCACCTTGATGCTCTCCCAAGTTACCAACACTGTAGTGTCCTTTGACCTCAAAATCCCAACACCAGATCCCAGTTCCAATCCAGACCCTTCCGTCCCAAACCCCTCCACCATGCTGGCTAGCCTGCTGCTCTGAGCGGCTGACCCTCACGACTGTTCACTGGCAGGGGTGGTCTGCCACAGCGATGATGGACCACCAGGCCTTTTATATAAAGTGCCAAATACTAAACTACTACACAATGCTGCCAGAATTGAAAAGACATGTCAAATACACCGAAAGAGAGGGAGAAATGAGAGAAGGAAAAAACAAAACATGTTACCTCCTGTTTGAAGTCTTTATACACTGACATATTATGCATCATTCAACATTTCTGTAAAAAAAGAAACTACAAAAAAAAAACACATTTAGAGAGTGGTAGGAATGATGATTAGACCGAAATACCATAAAATATCTGCCAGCTCAGTCAATAAAGACACCACGCTCAGCCTACCACTAGTGCTATGGGTGTATTACTGTTTAAAACAAGACTAGTGGGATCCTCACATGCAGATATTTGATCGACGGAATGCAATGCCTTTCCATCATACTGGATTCTATTAATATTTACAATTTTGTTTCGTTCTACAAGTTATATTTTGTTTTTGTTTTTGTTTTCTCAGGGTGTCTGTGATAGAAACCTAGACCAGAGCCGTCTATTTTGTGCATTTATTTATCTATGAACACACACATACAGAACATTTATATCTTATATGAACATATTTTCGTATATCGTATCTCTTTACTCTACTACCCTCTATGTATAAGCCAGTGTAGCCCTCTTTGCTAGTCCTAAATGTATCCCTATAGCGGGTACTGTTGCCTTCCTAGCTAGCCCTACCTTAGCACAGGTGGCCGTGGCTTTGATCATTACGCTCATTAAATCCCACGGTTAATCTTTCTCAGATGGATTTCCCCGAGGCAGCCTGGGCCCACTTAAAGTCTGAGCTCATAGTCAAATTGGCTTAGACTAAAAACCACTCCCATCCACCTTTCCAATTCCCAAACCCATTTGATTTGTCTAACAAGAGTCACTGGGTTACAGACTTCGAAGAACCACTAGGCCTACGACTTGTTAGAGCGCTCGAGTCGTTTGTTACGTTTGGGGAGTAAAGAAAATAAACCCTAAATCCAAATGACTGTGGCCGTCACGTCCACTTAGCAAGCTTAACTAGTAAAACTGGTATCGACTGGGTAATGCCACGAGGTTTAACTCGGTTAACCTTTATTCTCAATACACCCTCCCATCTGTTTCCACATCTCATGCAAATACAAAGCAACGCATCACTGTTTCCCCATCCAACCACGATAGGCTTTTTTTTTTTACACCATTTTCTTTTCAAGAGGAGAGCATTTGAAATCACAGTGATATTCTATCCAGCCCTATTCCTACCTTGATAAAAAAAATGGATTCGATCCTAGGGCACTGTGAAGGAGTAATAATTTCAGTTCCACCATTATTATTTCATACCCTCTCAGACAGAGATGTAGATTTCATTAAGGATCCGTGGGTGATGAGAGCGTGTGGCTGAGCGTGTCTCATGTATTATTGGGGGAGAAAGGTGGTAAGACGACTGAAAGCCACAGGAGTGGGGATGCTGTATGTAGACTGGGGGTTTGAGGGTTGGGTGGTTGGGATGGGGAGGGGATGGGGAGGGGGGGGTGGTCCAAGTTCAATTTATTCCCCGTGTCAGGCGTTGCTGTCGGGGAGCTGAGCAGCGTCTTTGTGTCCGCACTGTTCTTCATGATTGTATCCTCGCCCGCCGCTTTTCACCCCGGCCCCGCTGCCCTCCTCCAGAGACACGCCGCAGAGCAAAACAAGAACACAGGTTTTAAGTAGAAGTACCATATATGAATGTGGTCTGGATATCAGTGGTTGGATCTAAAAAAAAAAAGAAAAAAACAACATGGAAAAAACCAAATATTTGTTTGAATTACGATCCCCTTCCGAGTCCTTTCGGTAACGTCTAACCACCCCCCCCCCCCCTGTGTAGATGTGGCTTCGCTCCGAGACTTCTCTGTAATGGTTTGCAAGGCTGCAATTTTTTTTTTGCAAACTCCATTATGCTGCTGGACATTCAAACCCTGAAAAACAAGAGTCTCTTGGTATGGAATGGTTTTTCGCAGTGTATTGTGACAATTTCTTTGTCTTATTCTCGTCTCGCTGGTTGTCCAAAGCTTACTTTTTATTTATTTTTTAATACAGTGTGGAGAAGAAAAAAAAACTGTACTCTCTCTTTTGTGGATGTAACAAAAATAGCTAAGTAGTCTGCAGCACAATAGGTCGTGGACGCGGTGAAAGCTTTCAGAGGCACGGTCTTCATGTAGGTCCCCCACTAACCTGCACCCCGTCTGGGCATGGGGGTGAGGAAGGAAAGAGCACACCCGCGCTCAAACTCAAATGGTAAACCACTACATTATGCTCGGGGAGCAAAACCATTTCCTAGAAAAATGGTATTTTCCAGCAAGGCTCACACACACACACACACACACACACACACACACACACACACACACACACACACACACACACACACACACACACACACACACACACACACACACACACACACACACACACACACACACACACACACACACACACACACACACACATACACACACACAATACACACACACACACACACACAAGAGAAAAGACTCCTATCCTCCATTGTTTCCTCTCCACCTCTTCTTTGACGTCATGATCACAGGCCTCAGTAATGCTCCTATGCACCTGTTAGCATGTTTCCCACATAGGCCCCATGTTTTGTTTTGGGTTTTGGGGTTGATAGCCACCCCTCCTCCCTCCCCTCCATTGTGTTGGGCATTTCTTTTTTTTGAAATGCATCTGGATAGGAATGACAAGGAAGGACGGAATGCCAAAGTGGAAATGGTTTATGGGATGTTTAAGATGTGTTAAAGAGGAAATTCAATGTTAGCCATTGGTTGCTGCGTTCTACCAAATGTATAGAATGTCCCCAGATTCCTTAAAAATATATATAGAGATTTTTAATTTTTAAATATCAGTGCGTATGCATATTTTTTACAGTTCTCTGTCAGGCAAATTCATCAAAAGGGGATATCCAACATTTAGGTCAGTAAGGAAAGTAAAGTTACCTTCAAGACACATTCCATTATTTACCTTGTGCATCTTAACATACATTTTACTGTATCATGTTGGCCTTCCGATTAAGCATCTGTAGAATCGTGTGGTGGACATTCAACCCAATGAACGCAACCGCACGCTCCCACGGCCGAGGCAGTCCAACGTGAGATTAGATTGTATATCCAACGGGAAAATGGAATTTATCCGTCATCACCCCCAGCTTCAAAATAAGACTTCCTCTCCCCCCTGTATTTGATTATACCCTCCCCCCGCCCCCTCTTATTCAGTTGTGACAGGTTTTACCCCACCTTATGTAAACTAAGGCGTCCAACATCACCACCATTTTAAACCGTCGGAGGAGGGGGAATGGCAGAGTCTGTAGGTTTACACACCGTTGTGACAGTGTTACTAGGTCTCAAGCAGATACTATTTTAAAAAGACAACGTATTACTCCTGATCTTCTAAACTCTGTTTATGGTGTGAGCCCATATTATTCACCAGGCCAAATGTACAGTCCCTGTCTCTGTTTTGATGTTGAACTGGACAAAAATACATGAATGAATAAATAACTAAATAAATGAATAAAACAAGTGTATCAGAAATGGTTGAAATACTGTGTACATATTTGAACTTTTGGTTTCTAATTTATAAAAGATAAGCTTTAGCTCTTGGAGTAATTTTTTGTTTCCTTTCATGCGTAGCTTTGTGTTTTATTTTCTATTTCTGTAAAGTGTGTAAATATATCTTTATGATAATAAGTAATATTAAAATCTTATTTTAAGAAATTGGTGTGTTATTTCCTTTTTGGACAACTATTTTGTGTACAAAAGCATCCCATCATTTGACTAAGACGCTATCAGGAAAAAAAAATACAGTTGGTGTTTGTCGTAAATTTTAGTAAAATCTTCAAGTTGTCACTTTCTACTGGTTTCTATAGTAGCAAACTACAGCAAAAAGGCTTTGCAAACATACCCCTGTTTACTGTCTGATTATTTGGGCTACCGCTTGGTCAAATAGAATCAAGAAAGAGGTCATAGATTTTCCAAATTTTCGTCAAGTAATTAAAATTAATATTTCTATAGAAATTAGAGGAAATTAGGCTGAAGTCGTACCTTCATGTAATGCTTCTGCTAAATCTATATTGCACTAAAATCCTGGGAGGGACTTTTATTTTGTAAAACTGCATTTCCCTCCTCTGACTTTAGACAGCACAAGCCTGGCTGAAAAAGCGTGTTGCTTGGAGCTTTGCTATTGACATCACCATTTCAATAGGTTCAATATTAAATGTGTGCAGCGTCATAAAGCAGCAGCAACAACAGCAGCATCCCTATACCTTTGGAAATGCAAATCAATCTCCAGCACACCGAACAGCACCACACCAGTGGCGGCTTGTCTCAGGCATCCCATAATGCATGCTAAGCACAGGGCTACATTAATTCACCCACAAGTGCTGAGGATGCATGGATGTTATGGATAAATCTGAGCTATTTTATGCAGCAATCATGCAACTCATTAGCATACGCGGCCTCCTCCTCCTATTCCCCAAGGATGACAACCACTAATGAAGAAATTAACATTTATATAATAGCATACAACAGAAAAATATTACCTCTAAACCAATATTCTCACGCCAATTTAACCAAACTAAACAAATGTCATTCGGCATTCTTCCAGTATCTTATCCCAACACACTTCACGTCCATGATTTGCATCCTGTAAGAGCTTAGTTGTAACATTTTGTGCATAGGATAAAAGAGTGGTTTACCCCGATATTTACATCAGGACAACTTCTAGCTGGTGAAGAAACACAATGCCCCCGTGGAAGTGTGGAGCAGTGGAGAGGAGAGGTAGGGGGAGGGGGGGGTTCGGGTTGGGGGGTGGGGTTACGGTGGGGGGCGGGGGTTCGGGGTTGGGGGTTGGGGGGGGTCATGTACCAGGACCTTTTGCAAAGGCAGTCGCCGTTCCTCAGGGCCCCCCAGTGGGACCACTCAAGGAAGTGTCTGGTTAGTGAGCAGCGCTGACACCCCATGATGGACAGGGGGTGCGCCCCCGGAGCCGCCGCCCCCCCCTCCGATGCCCCCCCGCGACACCCAAGGTTATATCATCAAGCCCCGGGTCTGCTGCATAATTGGGCTAGGGGTCGCCACGGTAACGTGGACCGTGACAACGAACGGGGGCTCTAGAGTTACAGTGTGCAGCCAGTAGACGATGGGAGACGGGGAGAGAGAGAGCAAGAGACCAGACGTCTCTTTTGTAGAGTTCAAGGCCCGTCTGCGATGTGCGTCTCTCCAACCCTGTTTACTGTCACTCATCCCTGGACACCAGGACAGGGGGGAGAGAGAGAGAGAGAGAGAGAGAGAGAGAGAGAGAGAGAGAGAGAGAGAGAGAGAGAGAGAGAGAGAGAGAGAGAGAGAGAGAGAGAGAGAGAGAGAGAGAGAGAGAGAGAGAGAGAGAGAGAGAGAGAGAGAGAGAGAGAGAGAGAGAGAGGGAGGGAGAGAGCACGAATGACATGAGAAGTTGTACATCAAGAGGGTTGAGGCGAATGGAAAGTGGGCCCACAGGGGATGAGGTGAAGAGCGAAGCATTGTGGGTAAGGAACGTCACAGTCACTACACTCTCTGGCGGGTTATTTTAATTATTGACGATATCCTAGAGAGACAGAGCGCGAAAGAGAGAGAGCGAGAGGCAGAGAGAGAGACAGAGAGAGAGCGAGAAAAAGAGAGCGAGAGGCAGAGAGAGAGAGGCAGAGAGGGAGAGGGAGAGGGAGAGGGAGAGAGAGAGGGAGAGAGAGGAGAGGGAGAGAGAGAGAGGAGAGAGAGAGAGAGAGAGAGAGAGAGAGAGAGAGAGAGAGAGAGAGAGAGAGAGAGAGAGAGAGAGAGAGAGAGAGAGAGAGAGAGCTGGGCCGACAGGGAGAGGAAGATGAGCTTGTTCTGCAGACAGGAGTGCAGCTCTACGACACCGACAGACAAGGGGTAAGTTGTTAGGTTGGTAGGTGGCGGGGGACAACATCTGGTAGGCTTTCAGCACCGAGTCGCAGAGATCAACCTATACTGCCACCACCAACACACCGTCAGTGGTTCAGCCTAGCTGTGGTTCAGCCATGCACTGCATTGAGGTACATACAATGAAAAGGGTAATGATGTCAAGGCATCTGTTGATTCAAGTTAATTTAGGAGGAATGCTGTTTTTCTACGACCTTAAACATAAAACAACATAAAAAATATGAAATGACCCCAATTTGTTATTATATATGTGTCTGATTGCAAAAGTGCAATTAAAAAGTATTATATGTGTGCCTTGATTGCAAATTAAGTGCACATCTGTAGTTACAGGTGTGGACCTAGTTTTGATTGAAATTGTGCTACTTGTATTCATTCACTTTAGGATTGTGTACATTATTTTTTTGTATGTGTGTGAATGTGTGTGTGTGTGTGTGTGTGTGTGTGTGTGTGTGTGTGTGTGTGTGTGTGTGTGTGTGTGTGTGTGTGTGTGTGTGTGTGTGTGTGGGTGTGTGTGTGTGTGTGCATTACGTGTGTGCATGTGTGTGCATTACGTGTGTGTGGGTACATTTTATGTGTGTGTGTGTGTGTGTGTGTGTGTGTGTGTGTGTGTGTGTGTGTGTGTGTGTGTGTGTGTGTGTGTGTGTGTGTGTGTGTGTGTGTGTGTGTGTGCATTACGTGTGTGCATGTGTGTGCATTACGTGTGTGTGGGTACATTTTATGTGTGTGTGTGTGTGTGTGTGTGTGTGTGTGTGTGTGTTGTGTTGTGGTGTCCGTGCTGTGGTCTGTGTGTGTCTGTGTCGTGTTGTGGCGTGTGTGTGGCATGTGTGCAGTGTCATTATACATGTGTGTGTGTGTGTGTGTGTCCGGCTTGGGTGCATGTGTGTGTCTGTCCTGGGAGCATGTGTGCATGTGTGAATCCATGCATGTGTGCGTGTGTGCGTGCATGCGTGCGTTCGTGCGTTCGTGTGTGCGCGTGGTCGTAGACATGTCTGCCTGTGACGGACGTCAGCCGGCCTGCCCGGAGCCAGGTAGCAGGCAGAACAACACTGGGTGTAATGCAGCTCAGCTGTCTTAACAGCAGCAGCACTGCGGAGGCAACGGATCACTGGCATAGTCATAAAAACAAAGTTAGCACAAACACAGGGCTAGGAGCGGGGGGGGTGTGGGGGGGGGGCGGGGGGGGCAGACAGAGAGGAGGGGAGAACAGGCTGGGGGGGTGGGGGATGGTGGTGGATGTTTTCCGGAAGATAAGTGTACTAATGAACTACATTTAAGCACAGCGGTGGAGTCAATCGCCAGGGCACGCCTCTGTGAACAAAATCCTCTGACACCGTCCACTGCGGCTAGCTTGAAGTGCCGAGCGGGTGAAGGCACTTCGTAGCATGGGCGGCGTATTGGTGGCTGGCTCATTCGCCAGCCTTTCCCTGAACTCATTTGTCTCGTCAATGAGCCAAGAGTTCACCAATCCCCATCAACCCCCGCGCCCCCCCCCCCCCCCCCCCCCGCCCCATCCTCTTTTAGGATTAAACCCAAGCAGTGTACGGCTCAGCCGCGCAAGCGATCAGCTCTGAGGCCAGGAACAAAGCCCGTGCAGCGGCCCATGGGCTAACGCCGCCGGGGTCATCGCCTTCCCATCGTCGAGCCCGTTACACATTGACGACGGACGTTGGGGGGGGGAAGAGGCTCCGTCAGCCCCAAGCACTTTTTTTTTTCCAACAAGGTTTATTCTTTTTTAGAGAGGACGTTTCCCCTTCTCTCCCGATACGGAGACCTGGCGTCGGTCTCTCTCGGCCCGTCCCTCCCTGATTGCGGTCATGCAAGAGCGGAGGAATGGAAGTCCGCTGAGGGACCGGGTTGGGTGGTTGTCAGCAGCACGGCGACGCAAGCCGCGATGCACGCACACACGCACGCACATACGCATGCACATAAGCCCACACACACGCACATGCATACCAACATAAGCGCACACACCCCCACACACACACAGACACAGACACAGACACACACACACACACACACACACACACACACACACACACACACACACACACACACACACACACACACACACACACACACACACACACACACACACACACACACACACACACACACACACACATTCACCGACACAGAAACCATTATAGTTGCATTTCTGGAAGTAAACAATAATTCCCACCAGAGATTATGTGACATTGAAAAACTGGCTGTAGGCCTTTGTGTTTTGCTACCTTGTGATAAAGAGTTCTTTACTGAGCTGTACTTTTACATAAGAGTATTGTTGTTCTCCAGCGAGCTGTAGATCCCCTGCGTCAAAGGTTACCATGGGTTTTACTGGTTAGCGTCTAACATTAGCTGTCAGGCTGTGACAACATTCCTCCCCATGCCACTTCTCCATTTTTCTGGTCCTGATAGGCCTATCTGGAGACACAGAACAGGATCCTAGCGTTACATGTACACTAA